>JAAAKQ030312790.1:0-10001 GCA_010016005.3 Zanna intricata
TTTAAAATGCTGAACATTTTATTCCAGTCTACGTTATCAAAGGCCTTTTCTAAATCTATAAATGCCATGTATGTTGGCTTGTTTTTCTTTATTCTTCTTTCTACTATTAATCTGAGTGCTAAAATACACAGTATATTATCTTTTTAAAATAATATTGAATATAAAAAAATATATATATATATAAATCTTAATATAGAAATATCTTGTTCCAAAAAAAAATTGCAACTATCCAATAATTTTCCTTAATTAACGTGAAAGAAGTAATTAAAAATTTGAGATTTCGGAGATACAAAGTCTTTATCATCGATAAAAGCCGTTAATCTTTTACAGAATTTGTAAATTATTACTATTATTATTTTTTTTTTTTTTTATTAATAAAAAATATAATTTTTCTTCCCAAATTCTCTCTTTCCCTAAAAATCGAAACAAAAGTTACCTTCATTGATTATTTTTTAAAATATATTTTTTTAATTTCATTCTAGGCGTAGTAGTAATGCACGTGCCCCAAACATATATTTTGAAGTCGAAAATTAGAGTGGGGGAAGCCGATCAGAATTTAAAAATATACATTTTTGCATCTTTTAAAAACTTTTTTTATTTTATTTATTCTTTTAATAACAATATTAAAATAGCACAATTCAATTATTATTCATCATAATTCAGCTTCTCCCCCCCAACCAAAAAAAAAAATTAAGTAAAATTTTTTTAACGGAATTTTATTAATTTCTTTCATTTATCATTGTAAACGTAGACAGATCAATTAATTTTTTTATAAGGTGGATTTGGGGGTGGGGAACAGTATAAAAAATATAAACTTATCGATTTTAAAAAACTTGTTCATCCACCTGACGAGATTTGTAATTAATACTATAAGAGCCCATTTGTATTTAAATTTCAAATCTATTATTATACAGAGTGATTCATGAAGAATGTAATAAAGTTTCAGAACATGGTCTACTGATCAAAGTAAAGAAGAAGGTCTTAATAATAAGTTTGCAAATGCTGCGTTAGAAAGTGTCGGCTGGCAAAAAAATCAATTCTGAGACTTTTTTTTCAATTTTTCAGATCAGATTGCATATAGAACTTCTAAATTACTCCTTAATCAGGTTCCAGAATTACAGTCTGGTTTTATTTTACTGAAGGCAAAGAAATCACGGTGAAATTTTTCATCAACCGACAGTTACTAACGTAGCGTTTCCGAACATATGTTTACATGAACCTCCTTTTTATTTTCTCCACTAGAACATGTCTGTTACATCCTTTATCGATCACTCTGTATAATGATCCTGAGAAAAATAATTTTGTTTTTTTTTTTCTTTTTATTAAATTAATTATAATTTACAAATAGTTAATATTATTAAATAAATTTATTCATAATTTTTTTTTTTGAGATAGGAAAGACGGTTGATAATTCACAACATAAACACGAAGCTTTTGCATGAAATAAAAAATTGAAATATTGTAATGTATACAAAATTTTATGCATGACCCGGAATTCAAACCCGAGACCTTCTGGATAGAAGACTGAGACTCTACCATTCCGTTCGTGGAAGTAACTTAAAAGAAATTATTACTAAAATATAAATAGATTAATGATTTTATTAATTAATAAGTCTAATTTGAAAGATAAAATATCGATTCAAGAATTACCCCAAATTTATTCATATGCTCTTCTCTTACAGGCATTTTCATAAGTTGAATAACATTTCAATTTTATGTAACTCCAAAAAAACAGGTCGTACTAAGTCAAGTAAAGGAATCTAGGAGGTCAAGGAATAAAATATTAATTAAGAAATTATCACTTACTGAGACATCTGTGTACAACTGAACCGATTACATTCATTAACTTCTAGAAATATTTACAGTTTGTTAGAAAAAGGATGTTTTTTGCATGGAGAAATAAGAGTACGTAAAAAAATCTGATTACAAAATTGTTATAATTTCCAAGTGCTAGTTATTTTTTCTTATGTAGTGGAAAGATGATTCATAAAAAAAATATTTAAATGTTTTTTTAAAAATCGATAAGTTTATATTTTTTACTGTTCCCCCACCCCCAAATCCACCTTATAAAATAATTAATTGATCTGTCTACGTTTACAATGATAAATGAAAGAAATTAAAGAAAAAATGTAAACCAATAAAATTTTACTTAATTTATTTTTTTTTGGGGGGGGGAGAAGCTGAATTATGATGAATAATAATTGAATGTTCTATTTTAATAATGTTATTAAAAGAATAAATAAAATAAAAAAATTTTTTAAAAGATGCAAAAATCTATATTTTTAAATTCTGATCGGCTCCCCCCACTCCAATTATTGACTTCAAAATGTATGTTTAGGGCACATGCATTACTACTACGCCTAGAATGAAATTAAAAAAATATATATTAAAAAATAATCAATGAAGGTAACTTTTGTTTCGTTTTTTAGGGAAAGAGAGAATTTGGGAACAAATTTTTTTTTAAATGGTAAGATAAGCGTGTACGTCACCCCCTAAAGATATAAATTCCAAAATTTTACCAACGAATTACCGTATATTCACAAATCTCTGTGCCAAATTTCATAAAAATCGAAAATCCAATTAAAGGTTATTTAGCTTCAAACACAACACATATGTACGTCCAAACATTACACCCATTACTATTTTTTGAAGTCCCTGGGTCATGAAACGTCGAGTAATGCAAAAAAAAAATCATACCCCATTTTTTGATTGACTACCACATTCCGTTCTTGCATCATAGCCCTAGAGCTATAGTGCCAGCAAAGTAAAATCACTAAAGCTTCATTATTCTTAAAATATCCGGTAAAAAGTTGCATACATTTTCTTGGTTTGCCCAAAACATTTGTACAATTCCAGCTACCATAGGCTTCTCTCTAGACAGACAACTACTTAGAAAGAAAATTAACTGGAACAGTAAAAATTCATTTATGAGAATAAAGAGTTATGTAAATAAATAATTCTACTTTTTCAGCAATATTTTCAGATATCTGACCAATAATTATGATCAAAACTTCCCATCCCCATGACCAATTGTAAGCAAAATTACCAGTAGCATCAACAAACCATATTTAGAAGTCATAGAACGAAATTTCATTAATAAAAAGTTAATCCAATTTGAAGATATCTAGCGAATCATCATGGTATCAATTAACTGTTAAAAAAAGCAACACAAAAATGGATTACCCTTATCACTGAATGAAGAATCTTTAATACATAACCAAAGTTACATACTAATATAACGGAATCAGCTAATCAGAAAAAGAATGTAACTTTAACGTATTGCATCATTATCTCCACCCTGTTTTTTCAACAGATTTTTTTCAAAAACAAATGGAAAAAATTTTCCAAACACAGAAATTATCGCGCCAAATTTCATCCAAGTTGGTCCATCCAGAGTGAAAATAACAAGCAAAATGTAGGTCTACATAAATCTCGTAGGTAAGTACACACATTCTTTCAGAATTTTCTAGTACTAAATACAACCCTGAATCACGAACTGATAAGTTCTGCAAAAAGAAAACATTACATGCAAAATTTGATCAGATTAAAACTTACACGTTCTCTTACTATATAATATAAAGTATTGTAGTAGAAATATGTAGCCGGGAATAATTACTATAAAATTAATACTTAAAAAGAAATTACAAAATATTCTGGAACTTTAAGAATGAACGATTTAATTATCTCTATACGTCTAACTTTTGACTACTTATTCGACAATGTCTAAAAGTGAATTAGAAAAATTATTATGAATAAAATAAACAGTGTTAATTTTTCAAAAACGAAACTTATTTATTATTATCATCAAAATTATAAGATTAGTTAAATATTTTTAGGTAAAAGGTAAACTAGATTATTATTTCTAAGCAGAACATAAATTACGCCAACCTAGCTTTAATATAGAGAACATGATATCAATAATAATGCATTCGCTTGTGCATAGCCTATACTATGCTCTCTTAAAACAGCTTACGTTGCTCCTCCACCACCGGATCATTAATCAGAAACTCTATTATGTCATTAGATACAGGCCTTCTCCTGCAACATACATGCGGGCGATAAACTAGAACGCTAACTCTCGCACTATTGTGGTCTTGCTTAACAAGAATTCTGTACGAGTTAATTGATATGTAGTTATTCTTCCGTATAGGGTGGATAAATTCCAGTGCAACAAAGAAAAAATGTTTTTAAATATTACGCGAAAAGAAAAGAACAATAATTTATCACTACCAAATGTTGCTCAGATATAGTCAGCATTGTCATATGCTAGCATATGTCATATACACTAGCATATGCGAAATAGTTAGCATATGCTAGCTATTTTAAAATTTATAAATTATATAAATTGCACAAAATAATCACATATAAGTAATTAAAAAAAAGAAGTTAAACGAGGTAAAGGAATGAGCGAATGTATCATAAATATGGAAAAGGCATTCATCCATGCCAAACGGGTTAAAATAATTGGAACATTAAGAAGCCGAAGAGTAGGTCCTCTAAACACATGTCCTAACCAGTTTCCTTTTCTTTTGTGCACTTCCCGTATAAGTGTTCATTCTTAACCTGCTCATCTTTCTTTAATTCAGTTCATTATTTCCTCATTTCTCATTTTACTCACCCATCTATCTTATTTCCTCCATCGTTCTCGGTACACACATCTCAAAAATGTTATTATAAAGCCTAAACATTTTATACCATTGTGTAAATATGCTGTTTTCCAATCTGTCAGATGTATTCTTCTTAGCGATTAAGAAATTAAGCTATTCTGATTAGTTGTAAATAAGTGTAATTAACTGTTTTTGAACGAATCGGTGTTTGATTATGCAGAGAAATTGCGCGTTGCGGGGAGATGCAACTTAAGCGGAATCTGTAATAGTCAAACAGGCCATGATGCAAGAAGGGAAATATGGTAGTCAATCAAAAAATCGGGTATGGTTTTTTTTCATTACTCGACGTTTCATGGCCCAGGGACTTCAAAAATAGTAATGGGTGTAATGTTTGAACGTACATATGTGTTGTGTTTGAAGCTTAATAACCTTTGATTGGATTTTCGATCTTATGAAATTTGGCACAGAGATTTGTGAATATAAGGTAATTCGTTGGTAAAATTTTGGAATTAATATCTTCAGGGGATGAAGTAAATAGTTTTTTGTGGTCAATTTTTTCAGAATTTTCCAAAACATGACCCAATTTTAAATGAAGTACGCATGTACATGCGGACATACGTTCATGCTTAATGTTACCATTCAAAAAAAAAATTTCTTCCCAAATTCTCTTTTTCCCTAAAAATCGAAACAAAAGTTTCCTTTATTGATTATTTTTTAATATATATTTTTTAGATTTCATTCTAGGCGTAGTAGTCATGCAAGTGCCCCAAACATATATTTTGAAGTCGGGTGAGGGAGCCGATCAAAGTTTAAAAATATCAATTTTCGGATCTTTTAAAAACGTTTTTTATTTTAATTATCCTTTTTAATAACAATATTAAAATAACCCAAATAAATTATTAAAATTCATCATAATTCAACTTCACCCACCCCCCGCCAAAAAAAAAATCAAAAGTAAAATTTGTTTGGATGTACATTTTTCAGAGAATTGTTTTTAATTCCTTTCATTTATCATTGTATACATAGACAGATCAATGATTTTTTATAAAGTGGATTCGGAGGTGGGAAAACAGTAAAATTTAAAAATTTATCGATTTTAAAAAACTGTATAAACTTTTTTTTTTATGAATCATCTTTCCACTATATAAGAATAAATAACTAATACTAGGAAAATATAACAATTTTGTTGTCAGTTTTTTTTTACGGACTTTTATTTTTCCATGTTAAAAACATTCTTTTTCTGACAAAGTGCAAAAATTTCTAGAAATTAATGAATGTAATCGATCCAGTTGTACGACAGATGTTACATTAAGAAATAATTTCTTAATTAATATTTTATTCCTTGACCACCTAGATTCCTTTACTTGACTTAGTACGACCTCTTTTTTTGGAGTTACCTAAAATTGAAATGTTATTCAACTTATCAAAATGTCTGTAAGAGAAGAGCATATGAATAAATTTGGGGTAATTCTTGAATTGATATTTTATCTTTCAAATTAGACTTATTAATTAATAAAATCATTAATCTATTTATATTTTAGTAATAATTTCTTTTAAGTTACTTCCACGAACGGAATGGTAGAGTCTCAGTCTTCTATCCAGAAGGTCTCGGGTTTGAATTCCGGGTCATGCATAAAATTTTGTATACATTACAATATTTAAATTTTTTATTTCATGCAAAAGTTTTGTGTTTATGTTGTGAATTATCAACCGTCTTTCCTATCTCAAAAAAAAAAAATTACGAATAAATTTATTTAATAATAATAACTATTTGTAAATTATAATTAATTAAAAAAAGAAACAAAATTATTTTTCTCAGAGGCATTATACAGAGCGATCGACAAAGGATGTAACAACATTCAGATCATGTTCTAGTGGAGAAAATAAAAACAAGGTTCGTGTAAACATATGTTCGGAAACGCTACGTAAGTAGGTATCGGTTGATGCCATCCATCCATATATTACGATATAGAAAATTATTGTTCAGAACCCGTTATAAATATCCAAATAAAATTATGTAATAGTATTCTTACATAAATAAATTGCAAAAAAGTTCATGAATGTTTACAAGCAATTAAACTCATCCTCGAAAAAACAGGTGATTTCCGAAGTCGAGAGTTCTAAGCTTCAAGACCTTGTAAAGGAAGTTCCTTTAATAAGGAATTGAATGCTAGACTCTGGATTCCGGTGTTCTTTGGTGGTTGGGTTTCAATTAACCACACTTCTCGGGAGTAGTCGACCTGAGATTGTACAAGACTGCACTTCATTTACATTAATACAATCAGTCTCAGTTAACCTCTGAAGTAATACCTTAGGTACTTCTGGAAGCTAAAAAAAAAAAAAAAATAAATAAAAAATAAAGTCGGTAATGGGCGCAAGGAGATACGCACTTAAGTCTTAAGTTTATCTGTATCTCAAAATTTTGCTCAAAAGTTAGATAAATTTATTCAAATAAAATGCTCATTAGTTTGTTAAATACTTTCTGATAGTGTTTCTTATCCCCATAAAGGGGTGGCATTAAAAAACCTCTTTTATATTTTTTATCGTTTTTGAACGATTCAAATTCTCTTTCTGGGATCTTATACGGATAGGGTATAATAAGCCCAATTATTTTAGCTTTTATCGTCAGTTATCTTGATATCGTCATCCTCGATTAACCGATTTGTATGAAAATTTATAAGATGATTTCTGAGTATAGATTTTTAATGACGTTTTATTCTGGTTGCAATCAATTAGTGAGATGGGAAGATACGAATACTATTGTCCAAAATTATATACTCAAAGAGTAGAATAGTTATTTTAAGTAATATCTTTTAGGATGCTTATATAATTTGGTTCGTTCTATATCCTATCGGACCTTAAAACCAAACGATGAGGAGAAGAAACCTTTATTTTTTTCATGTATCGTAAAAATATCCTTATTTATTGGCTAAAAAAGTAACTAAAAAGTTAATTTTTTTTAAAATCAATTTGCTCTGATAATGGGGGGGGGAATGACGTATTCTTTTTTAAGGCTAATTATATATCACGTTGACTGGTTTTCATACAATTTTGAAATTTTGCACATTGAATTGGGTGTCAAAATTTAACCTTTGTAAAATCTTTGTGTTAAATAAACAAGGTGAGTGAATGGGGTAATATGAAAATAATTGTATATTTGAATATCGGTTTTTTAGACAAAATCTAAATTTTGTTCATTAATAATGTACTTGAATTGTCATTCTCGTAAAAGATTTCAATGAAACAATAAAGGAGTGGAAAAATTATATACAGGACTAACTGAGTATCTCAATAACCCTTTTTCATACAAATTTAAGACTTTGAATAATAAGTTTTTGATAATAAGTACGTTAATTTTTTTTTTAATTTAATAATTCTTGATGCAAAAATATATTGATGATAATTTTTTAACATTCGAAACAGGTTTAGATCTGAAGTAAACTTTTTTTACGGTTGTTTTTCAAATTTATATCAATTACCGTTTATTCAGTATGATCCATCATACTTCCTTACAATTTATAAAGAAAATTTGATTCAAATTTCCTTCGACTTTTAATATATTAATAAGAAATAAAAAATTAAATTTATTTAACTTACATTTAAGTGAAGGAAAATTATGTCCTGACTACGGTTTTGCCTTAAGTTATTGAAATACGCAATTAGATTTATATATAGATTACATCCTCTATTCGAGCTTGTTTGATTCAAAAAATTTATACCGCATTTTTTTTTACACCCAATTCCCTAAAATTTCAAAATTGTATGACAAACCGTTATCGTTCTTTATTTATTTTTGAGATTACGGGCTCAACTCCCAGATGGAAATTTTTAGCGTATGAAAAGTGCTATGCCTAACCTGGATTCGAACCCGGGACTTTCCGACCGGAAAGGCATTTTCGATATATTTAATTACTCTTCAGTACACTCCACTCCCCTACATTGACCAATTTTAAAATAAAATTGTATAAATTTTACAAATATGTAATCTGTAGTAGTCAAAAACAAAGGAAAGTTTTATGAAACATCAAGAAAGCGAAAAAAAAAACGATTATTTGCGTTCTCCTTTTAATCTACGTTCCGATGTAAACAAAAAGAAAACCAAAATTTTATAAGCTTTCTAAGAGATATTGAATTTTATAAAAAAAAAATATATATATATTATTTTATTCTTTGTTAAAATTTTGGTACTTTTTCTGTAATAAGTCCTGCACCCTGTTTTTGTTATATCTGACGAATTTATATAAAATTATGATGTAATATCGTTTAAATAATTATATTAAGTGATTAAATAAATATTTTTATAAAACTTTTACCCATGTTGATCTGAAGATAACTACAGGTAAGGTAGTTTTATCTTATTTGGTATTGTCTATTTGTATTCATTGCTAATATCTCGTTGGGTGCACATAATCTAACGATCAAGTCGTGGTGGACTTTGCCAAAAGAAGAAACTGTAACGTGTGTGGTAAAAGCATATTAATCAATCATATTTCATAAATAATTCATTAAAAAAAGAGTGCGTTACGCATAACAGAAAAGACCCAGATTTTGAGTTAGGGAAACCTTATCTTCCAATTCTCTTGATCAGCGATAAACACAAATGAAATGGCATTAGACCCGTATTCAGAAATCATCGTTCAAAGTTCCATAAGATTCGATTAATCCAATAAAGAAGGAACAAAGTAAACTATAAATGACAAATGAAAAACAAAAAATTAGGCTTTTTATCCCCCCCCCACCATTGAATTAAGTAAACCTGATAAACAAATAAAGTGACATACTAAGATAATGGAATCATTTAAACAGCAGAAGAATATTTTTTAATTTGAATTCAAAACGATCAAAAACTAAAAAAAAAAAAATTTATGGCTCCACTGCTGGTTATGAGAGTTTAAATAAGACCATCAGATAAACTAAGGACATTAAATTATTTGAAAATGTTACCTATTCTTTGAATCAGATTTTGATGTATGGAACCACTAAGTTCTGTAACACTTCGCTCCCTTTAACCGATTCTGACCAAAATTTGACTTTTAATATTATTAATGCCCCGTATCCTGAAATTATCGTCCCAAATTTCATTCTAATCGTTTAATCATATCCACCGATATAAAATAAATGCAGGAATATATATATGATGTGCTTATAAACTTTTTTCCGGAATTTTTCAAAAATAAAATCTTGTTTTATTTATCAGAGGAGATTATGAAACCATCAAACATCTGCAAAAAACTAACTGGGGGCGTGCATTCTAGATGCGTGGCGTGATTTGAACGTGACAACGTCTTCTTGGACTTAGTGTTTGAAACGGTTACTCTCGCAATTATCGAACAAAATAAATTAAACGTCTTTGTACATATTTCTTTTTAAAGAGTTTATTAATTTTTGATAATA
>JAAAKQ030312801.1:0-10001 GCA_010016005.3 Zanna intricata
ATCGTCCTCATTCATCCTCTGAAGTAATACCTTACGGTAGTTCCGGAGGCTAAACAGATAAAGAAAAAAAAAAGTTACATTCTTGTATTTAAAAATTGAGTAACAACTCAAGATGAGACTATAATTTCTCTAGTCAGTAGATCCATTAGTTATCATAAATATATAAAATAAACAGAACAAAGTGTGAAACAACACAAAATAAATAAAAACTATTTTTTCTGTAGCAAGGTAATATATGAAAGAGTTAAGCACAATTCACGTGTAACTGAAATGTTCTAATGGCCATATTTGAAAGTGGTATCTACTTTTCATTTGGCTTTGTATAACACAATCCAAATTTAAAAATATATATATAATTAACATTAAGCAAGAAAGTTCTGTAAATATTAATTTTGAATTTATTAAGTTATTAACAGCAGTCTGTTCCACCTCAGTTTAAAAGAGTTGGCACCAATAAATAATCAAATTATTTAACAAATAAAAAATATTTAATGTTAAAAAAGTTTAGATAAATATAAACTTTTGTTGTTTTAGTGTACATGTTTTGTTCTAAAATATTCATTAACATGATATTCTTGTAGATTTAAATCAATGATTTCTTTATTACAATAAGTATATTACTTTTTTTAAAGACTTCCATCTATTTTAAATGTGAATTAATTTATAATTAGTGTATATTATTTTATTCTATTAAAAATTATTGATTGATCCATTAACTTATGATAAAACTTGTGAATCAAAAGTTGCCAGTATGAATGTTTTCCATTCAGTTTATAAAATTTAATCCCTAGTATCAGTAATTTATATGGCAGTTTTAGTAATTAAATTCAGAAAATATCAGAATCAGTCATGACTGATATTATGCTTATACTGTTATTAAATAATATAGCCAAAAATGTTTATTGAAGGATATTTTTTATTGAAAACAAAAACAAAATTTAAATAATAATTATTATAATATAGGTATACAAGTTATTTATAAAAGAGAAAAAAATGTTATTTTATTTATTATAAATATAATTTTTTGAAAATGACAAAATCTTTACCATTGTTCCAGTACATGAAAAAAAAATTTTCAGTAATTATTAAACATTATATAATAGTTTTAATTATTTTTATCCATCTTTTATTTCCTTTGAATGTCACCATTAGTTTTGTTTAATTAATAAAAAGCATAATAATTGAATTTAACATGATATTATTTAAGAAAAGGGATTTTTGTTCTGTTCTAAAATTTCAATTTTTTAAAAATTATCTTGTAATTTTCATTTAAACAAAAAAGTTAAATTATGATGAAATATGACCAGTAGTTATTAATTTTTACCATAATACTTGTAATTAGATTTTTCTACTTTTTTTATTGTGTCTTTTTGTCACAAATCCATTTTAAAAATATATATCTCCCTCCATCTTCTGTTCCCAGAATATAATTTCGGTACTGTTCATACCGATGATCTTTGTTACTTTATTTCTTTTCTAGATTAAAAATCTGAAAATTATTATTTAATTTAAATTAACATGACTGCGCATATTCTATTCATGTTTTATACTCCTTCTTTTTCTCACTTTCTCCTGTTATTTATTACCTATCCATGACATACCTATCATCTATTAACACAACTTTTGATCTATCCCATTTATATAAGATTTACCTACTTCTTTCATATGTTAAAAAAAAAACAGCTTTTTTAGCTGAAAAAAGTCTCTAACTTCAAAGAGACATATGTTTAATAGTAAATATAACTTCAAAACTAAAAATATACATTTTTATTTGAAATTCTCTCTTTACATAAATTTAATTCACATTGTTTAACATGATAATTATTATATTGTATTTTTTTTTAAAGATTAATAATCATTATAGTGATTATTTAATAATCATTTTAATTATTGTATTTTAATATTTAAGAGTCAAGTTATCCAAAAGTGTTTATTTCTTTTTCTACAATTTGAATCATAACAGGGAAACTAATTTGAATTAGATCATTTTATTTGAATATCACTTTTCTGTAAACATATCTAAACAAATTTAGAAAGTAATTAACTTATTTTATTTTTACTCTTCAATAGATAGATTGGAGTTCCACAATATTCCTTTTTATATTGTTTGCTTCATATTTTCATAAAAAGATTAAAAAAATGTTCATAAAAATAGCAACAAAAAAAAAAATCATTGTTACGTTTTAAATGAATGGATATCTCCTTTATGTCATTTCCTGCTAAAAGCAAGCTTATATTTCGACTGTCCTTCCAAAATTCCCTCATGGCACAATTAGAAAGTGCAAATTAATTTTTAAGTTAGCAACTTTCTTTGTTTTTTTCCTTCTTCTTCTTCTTACATAAGAAGCTGTTTGTTATTTATATTATAAGACTGAAATAAATTATAAATTTAAAAGTTAAGTAATTTATCAAAATTATGTTTCTAAAAAATTATTATTCTCATGTTCAGCATTATTTAATCCTGAAGTTCTTTTTTAAACAATTGATTTGTTGACCGTGATGGTCTTATCATTAAACAACATGACCACCTTTTCATACTTATGATCCAATTAAAATTTTATGAATTTTTGCATTTATTTTCAAGAAAATACAAAATAAAGTTTCTTTGAAATTATTTTAATTTTCAAATTTATTAATTTTTTTTTTAAAGATAACCACTCATACCATCACAATGTATTTGTTTCTCCTGAACTTGATCCCTGACCATCTTAAAAAATGGACCATTTTTAGCCCATTTTCCTCTACTTCCAGCTAAATCATTGAGTTCAAGATAGATCCATTTCCAATTATACTATCTATAATCTGCTTTTTTCAGTCTTCTTCTTTGCACCTCTGTTGATGGTTCAAAGACTGTTTATGTCCTTATCTTTGAACCAGCCAGTCAAATTTCTTATTTGAATTGTTTGATTAAGCTTCCTTTCTTGTTCATTTTTATTATTATGTTAATTTCTAATTCATAATTCATTTTTCACTCTAAAATTTAATAC
Source organism: Zanna intricata (assembly GCA_010016005.3). Taxonomy (NCBI): domain Eukaryota; kingdom Metazoa; phylum Arthropoda; class Insecta; order Hemiptera; family Fulgoridae; genus Zanna; species Zanna intricata. The sequence continues at coordinate 2,988 of JAAAKQ030312801.1, forward strand.
CATCTTCTTACATAGCTTTTTTTAACTCTTTCTGTAACTCTTTGTATTAATTTCTTCCTTAACCAATACTTCCTTAGTATTGTTTTTACAGGATTTTATTTTGAGAATTGCTTTAAATGTATTTTATATGTGAATTACGCTGTCACACAAATTCCTAATTTTTTTTTTTAACACAAAATTATTTTACTAAAGTTTCTGATTCACCCAGTCAATCATAATCTAAACTAATTTTTGTACATTGTGCGTGCATTTATTAAGAAAAAAACCATTGTGTTAATTTAAAATATAAATATATTTATGTTATTACATTAAGTATTTTAAAGACAGAATATTACATATCATTAATTACCATTTATGAATTGGTTTTTAAGTTAATTAATTGTATTAATTATATTATGATTTTATCGTGTTATACTTAGTAACAAATTAAATTTTTAATTAATAATTTTCGTAATCTAAGAAAGAATTAGTTATAATAATGTATTATAATGAAAAATGTATTGTTATGTTTAATTATACATTTTAATTTTAGGCTTTCTTTAGTTAAAATAAAAATTATATATTTTTATATAAAAGTAGAATTTGAAGTATTTTTAATCAATAATTTCTAATGTGAAAAAAAATTTTATATATATATATATATATTGTAATTAGTTTTAAAAAAAGTTTATATTTTTTATAATGCTGATAAAGAGAAAAGAGGTAGTATTAAGGCATTTAAAAAATAAAGTAGACTATATAAATTGTTATTTGAAGAAAATAATGTAGTACTTTAATATTTTTTAGAATCATCTGATGATTTGTACAGTTCTATAACGCTACACAATCCATTGATTGACAATCTTTTATATCTAAATAAAAAACTGATACATAAAGTCTCGCAAACCTGATGTTCAGTTTAACAGAAAGATTCTTATTTAATGAATAAAGTTGCTGAATAAAAACATTAATTATTATTTCAAAATATGTTTTACAAAATTGTATAAAAAAATAGAGTATTATATATATTAAATGGTTTTTTGATTAATAATTTCAAAAACCAATTTTTTTTAAAACAATTTTTTTCTAGGTCTATTTTAAGAATAAAAAAAAAAATTGAAGTAAAAACTTAAAAATCATGTAATTATAACAAAATCCAGAATCTGTTATGTAGTTTAAAATAATGTATTTTATCTTTTGAAACAATTGTAAAGAAAATCTAATCTGTGCTCTTTTTTCCATTTGAGAAGAAATGAGTAATTTGAAAATAAAGAACAATATTGTGTAGTCCAGCCAACAAAGCATCATCAAAGATAAACTAACGAACCATCAACAGGACTTGATGATTTAAAAATTGGGTTTTTATTAACAATGCTGACTACGAGATCATCTATCATGTTACATTTTATGGAATGTGAAGTTAATGAAGGTTGGGTTTGTGGGACTCTTCTTTAGTACCTACTAATATGATATGACTAAATACTTATTTACTGAAATGCTATTTTTATACTTAACTTTTAATAATAAATCATAGGGAAATAGGGTTTATATTATAAGATACTTGAATGTACAAAATGATATCTTCCAACCAATTAGATTTCCTATTTTGAATTGTTATTCTTCTTTACTTTTTACTCTATCCATTAGAGTGTTAGTCCATTTCCACATTTCAATACCTCAACCTTTTAATACAAATGCTCTTATTTCTCCTCCACTGCTGACTTTTACATAAATGCTTGTGATGTTTTTTTTTTTTTTTAGTCTTCAGGACCACCCCAAAGGGGATGAGATGAAATTGAAATTTTTTTAGTGTGTGGAAAAGATGGCTTTCCTGACGGATTTGAACCCAGGACCTCCAGATGAAAGGCTGAGATACTACTGCTTGTGCCACAAAGACTAAAAAGATGCTTTACTTGTTGAATTTTTCCTGTACATTGAATTTTTTCTATTCAAAAGTTACATTCAATGATTTACTGTTTCTTAATCTTTGTTTCTTTTCTTCTTACTTTGAAATAATTCGTTGAATATCTTGTGCTTTATCTTAACTAATGTTGAGACATGATATCCATGCTATCTGTAAATCTTACTTAATTTATTTTTCTTCCATCATTGCTGATCCCTTAATCTTCTTTTAGAGAATTATTTTTAATCACATCTGCAATGCATTAAACAAGATTATAGGTAAGCAACAAATCCAAAATTTGTGTCTTATTTCTAGGTCAAACTCAGTTTGTGCTCCCTTTAATTTTATAGCTATATTCTGATTCCGGTATAATTATTTTTCTGATCTAATCTTAGAGATTTAAGTATTTTCATTAGATTATCTCGTTGAGTGCTTTTCCCTTTCTGTAAAACATAACTTATTTCTTAATCTCTTGCTGCATACATTACACCAATAATTCTTATGTAATCACTTTCTCCATTTTTTTACACAAAACGAGACATTTAGAATTTAAAGAAGAATTTCTGTTGATTGAAAATTGAACTAATTCTCTTGACTTTCCTGTATCATGTTTCTTCACTACAGAAATCATGGTTGATTAAAAGTAAATGGGGCTATATTACACAGTTTCATCATGGCTCTTAATACCTCTTCACCAAATCACTTCTATCGGCAGTCTGTTCTCTTACTGTTTTTTTATTCTTACTGTTTATTTCTTTTACTGTTTATATAATTTCAATTTTAAAATTATTGCTCTATCATCAGCCTCTTTGTTTCTCCTGATCTTCAATGGAATGGTCATTTGACTACATTAAATTGATATAGTTCCTAATTATATCTTTAGCCATTTTTCTTGGCAATACCTTAACTGTCTGTATCTCTACTGATCCCAAGTTATTATTACTACTGCTATTATTACTTTGTTATACAGTCTTCTATCTTTTCTTATCCTACACATTTATCCTTTTCTTTTTGATTTTTTTTTCAGTAATTGTTGTAAGCCATTTATTCTTTGCTTTTTCTGTTTCATTCCCAAATAATCTGTAGAGCTTCTTACATTTACTGTTAACAACCTTGCATCTTCTACACATATGTTGTTGAATTTTCCTTTTTTGCAATTATCTTTCTGGTAATACATGAAACCTTCATTCCTGAACACAATTATAAAATAAGAATGTAGTTACTTACAGTTAAAAAATTGTAATGATAAAAGAATTTATTATTCTAATGTGATCTAATGTTTTATTTTATCAAGATTGAGTAATAAGTAAGGATTTGTAAATCAGTGATAATGCACAACTTGGTCTTGATTGGTTTAATTTTGATCATTCCATATTAGTTATAACATGTGGTTATAAAAAAAAATATTAATCAGAACAAAACGTTTCTTTAAAAGTTTGTTTAAATTCTTTATTCTCATTGACGAAAGATTCTTTCAATCTCCTTTTTTGTTTTCAAATTATTTTTTCTGTACTTTCTTTGTTTCCTTTTAAACAGCTTCTTTACTTAATTTTTAATGCTGCTTAGAGAAAATCTTGAAAGGGAGAGAGTAACCCTCCTCTTTTTTAGCAACTTCAGTTATCTTTTTTATCCTAAATTTACATTAAAATATTCAATTCTACATTTTCTGTTATTATATTTTGTCAATAAAAACAATTTATCTTTTAGAACCATAACATTAACTCAAGATAATTATTTCATCAAAGAACTTCATTTACCCAATAATAGATATGGTTATTTTAATAAAATAAAATGTATTATAATAGTTCAAATATCCCCATTAAAAGACAGTAACCCATAAACACAATAAGCTAATAAAGACGATAAAAGTTTATTAAAGCTCAATTAAAGTTTGTAAGAACTGTCATCCATTCCTTAAATCACACAATAATTAGAATTTTAATGAATAAAGAACATTGATGATAACACAGGCACTCAGGTTCATTTAAAAACTTTTCTTTAGTAATCTCAGCTTAAATAAGATTTGAACCTAAATCCTGCAGCATCACAGAAAGGATAAAATAAGAATTCAATGATGACACAAACTATTCACCCAAATGATGAATGGTTATATAATAAATATGAATTACATTTGTTTTGTTTTCTCTTTATCTTTAAAGATTACGTCAATTAACATTTGAAAACAAAGTTAATAATTATATTAAGTGGTGCCAAAATACACTAATTTGATCATCAGAAAAGTTTCAACATTTACATACTGTACTTGTAATAATGATAGTTAATGCTATCTAGAAACTAATAATTATTATTCAAGCAATTAATTAATAAGAACCCTTCTTAAACATCAGTTAATCATTTAAAAGTAATTCATATTCAGCTTTATCACTAATTATCAACTTTTTCTATAAAGATTTATTTGTTATAAATAAAATTGCTAAAACGAGAAGTTTTGACCTTAATAAAATTTTCTTGTATGATGAATACAAATTGTCTGAATTTATTATTTCACAGTACTAAACATAGTACATCTTATTTCTAATACATAAGTGATTCAGGAGATCTATAAAATGATGCCTATCGTGTTTTCAGTATAATCCATTTATTTCATTTTAAGTATCACCATTGAGTTATGCATGTTTATTATGTTTTAATAATAAAATCGTTGTACCATGACATCTTATAGTGATATTTATAATATTAATTAGAATATTTAAGACCAAACAATATTTCATGGCCATACAATGTTTCATATTGGCAAGTTTTCTTTATTATCAGGTACATTGTTATGTTATATCAAGAGTAGCGATAGGGTAAGAATATATATATATATACAATATTCTCTATATTATTTATGTATATATATATATATATAGAAGAGGTGTGTTAAAATGTTTCTGAATACAGGCTACAATAAAACAAAATAGCTTAGGTTGACTCTTCCATTTTTAATCTTCTTCAAAGTTACTCTGCATAGTTACCTTCTGTTACTCCTTCCCAAACCCAGCAGTACTTCCATTGCTTGAAACATCATTGCTTGAAGGTGTAACTATCAGCTACGCTATTAAATTTTTTTTTATATCATATTAGATCTAAGAAATCACAAGGAAACATATCTGGAAAGTCACAAGTCTAATGAATCTGGAGAATGCCATTACTGGCTAAAACGTTTTGGATCACATCCAAAGTATGGAGAAAGACGTTGTCATGACACAATGTCCTTGTCCAAGAGACTCACATGTACAGTCTGTCTCTTGTGTCGAACCACATGATGGAGAGGATGGATAACCTTTTGATAATACTATGTGTTAACAATTTTCCCCTTGTGATAAATAACACTGCATCATAGTACAAAAAAAGTGGCTTATTGGTTTGCTGGTCAATATCTTCACTTTTAAATTGGTTATATCATTTTTTAATTAGTGCAACTCTTACAGGATCATTACTGAAGGACTTTTGAATTTTATGAATTGTTTCACTTTGAGTTTCATCAAGCTTTTGGAAAAACTTGAACCAGTAGTAGCTTTGTCAGACATTATCTACTATTGCACATAGATATACATGCATGCTTGTTGCATTTGCAAACATGCATGCATGCATGATATTATATAAATTCCTTTAAAAATGTTAATTTCAAATTGTAATTTGATGTTATTTATTAGCAACAGTGCACAAATAATATAGTGGATATATAGTGGATATATTATTTGTGCAGTCTGTACTAATTTAAAAAATGCAGTCATTTATACGAATTTTAAAAAAAATCACTATTAAGGTTTTTATATTAATTTATTTTAACATTTTTTTTTTAAAGAAAAATTTGTATAGCATATTTATTTATTTTAATTCAAATTTTTTGTAATGTGATAATTTTTTACTTATAAGAAAGCCTATAAAAAAAAAATTTACCTATTCTAAGATAAAATTTAATTAATATTGAATTTTTTTTATTACAATTATAATTATTTCTTTTAATGTTTCTAGATTAAGGTAAAAATATCACTGTTGTGATAATGTTATAGTTAATTAGTCATTAAGCTTTTATTGTATTTTATTTACTTAAGTATTGTGTACTTATATTGTTACCATAAATTTCAGTGTCTTACATATATTATTATTAGTAAAAACAAAGTAGCCAATGTATGGGATTGCTATGAAAGTAAATGTATTATGCAAGATAAATAAAAGTTTTTTTTTTCTTCATTTTACTCTTTACTTGATAATATATGATGATGTGGTCATCTTTTGTTTGTTCGATGATAAAATATAAAAATTATACTTTTTGAAAGGTATAACTCTTTGAAAAATAAAACTAAGTTTCTTTCATACAAGAGAAAATTAGCTGTGGATGATCGTAGATTAAAAATTTTTTTTTTTAAGAGTTATATTAAACATTTCACAATACTAAATGAAACTGCGTTATAACATAATTCCCTACCCTACATTTCAATATTCTTTGATTTTTTAATATTTTACTAACCTTCGCTTTAGGATTTGGGGTTAATCTCTGGAACAAGATATTTGTCAACATATTTTCTACAGCTAAACCATAAATTTTTAATATATGTTGACATTTTAATTAGATTCCTTTGATTTGACCATTATTTTTTATCTAGCATTGACACTCTAACATTCACAGTTGAACATTTCAGAGTTCATCCATTCTCAAAACTACTTTTAGCACTAAAAGAATGTTAAACTTCTTTTAGTACTCATACTGAATGGTAAAAGGGAAGAATGCTATGAATAGCATATTCAGTACTAGGAACGGCAGAAATAGTGCTTTATAATTCAATTGATGTTCACTGGAACATCAATTAATCTATTTTCAGAAACACCAAAAACAAACTAAACATATGAATCTGGAATTTTGTTTATTATCCTGTTTTCAGTAGTCATCAACCTAAATGTGTGCAACCACCTGTTTCATGTACTTTATTTGTTGATGATTTTTTTTTATATATATATACAAAATGCCTTTCGGCTAAAACAAAACTTAAACATTATAAAACTGTAGTTCAGCCAGAAGTCACCTATGGAAGCGAGACCCTTTTCAAAATCACTCAGAAAAACCGAATTGATAAAATTCTGAAAATAGAGAGGAGAATTGTCAGAACGTGTATCAATAAAAAACA
>JAAAKQ030312812.1:0-10001 GCA_010016005.3 Zanna intricata
GATATAACTAAGATTGTTCATTTTATTTCATTAATAATGCAATTGCTGTTTATTCAAAATTTAAATTAATTATTGTTTTAAGTCTCTGTTTTATAATTTTAAACCACATTAAACAGTCTTTTTCATACCAGAGCATTTTAGTTATTTTTTATTACCTATTTAAAATTATCGTCGCGTGGCTATTTGTTGGCTATTGCGCTAACACACACTCTACCTCATCATCATCATGGGCACATGTAGGCATATAGACATTACATTTGCATTGTCGACTTAGAATTTGATTTTATCCTTATTGTAATGACTCTATCGCTAAGCTGTTTGAAATACTCTTCTCTCATCCCTATCTTCTTATTCATTACGAAACCTACTCCTGCCTGCTCTTTATTTGCTGCTGAGTTAATTATCCTAAAAACACCTGACCAAAAGTTGTTTTCCTCTTCCCATCGAACCTCGATAATTCCATATCAGACTTATCAGTCGTACAGAGTCCACCAAAACTAGTCAAAATGGATTCAAGAATGATCAAAATGGATATTTCCATTGAAATCTAAAAACCGAAATTTTTCGTGATTAATAACCGCACTAAAATTCAGGAAATTATACCATTTAATTAATCCTAAATTTTGACTTACTGAAGTTGTTGGGTAGATAAAGTGTAACATAAATACACTTTTGTGAGTTCAAGTTAAATGAACTCACACTTAACTTCAACTCACACTTAAAAAATCGAAATTTATAAAAGAATTAAGAACATATTATTTTCCAATTTTTGTTAAGGATCTTTTTGACTTTAGCTTTATTTTCTTTAAAAGTTAATTTTAATTCATAGTTTTAAAGTATATTTTTATTTGTAGTTATGATCAAGCCTTTAAAAACCACTAGCCGAATTAAAAAAAGATTATACCTCAAGAAACTCAAAGGCGGGAAATTTGCGTCTTAAGCAATAAACAGAGATTCCCATCAACCGTGAAGTAAGACTCTGGAATGTGTTAAAATTAATTAATTTTTATCCTACGTTTCCAACTTGTTTTCTTGAATTTTCTTCTGAAAATTTTTAATATCCAAATGAAATTATCAAGATATATCATTAAGTCTTAAAAATTCTTTATAATAGGTGCAGAGAAATTGCATGACAGAACAATAAATATCGATCACATAACAATCTTTGTACTGTAAGGTCAGTGATTCTTTTCATTTAATTAGTTTTCCACTTCCACTGTGAAAAACTTAAAATGTGATTCCTAAGATAAATTTTCTTTAAAAAAAAAGATTGAAAATCGGTCTATTTGGTGAAAAATAATTCATACACATATTTAGAATAATACATGTTAATTGAGAAATAATGCAAATTAAGACATTTAAACATCACAAATACCTGACATGAAATAGTAGTTTTGTGAAATATTGATCATTAAATTACTAAAAATGTTATAACAAATACAGATTTGTTTTCCAAATAACGAAAACAAGCAAATGTTTCTTGTATTATATAATTGTTAAACAAATTATTGACAATTATTTTCAATTATATATATAATTATTTAAGAAATTAGAATTATTTAAAAACATATATATTTTTCTCTATGAGCATATTTAACAAAAACAAAATTATGTAAGCTAATAATAAAATACAAACTCAGTAATAACCAAAGTTAAAAATAACTACATAAAATATTAAGATACCTGAAAATAAAATAAGATGTCCTTCCTTCCTACAACATCCAATTAACTACTTTAATACTTACATATTTCATTTTCAAAAACTTATATATTTATTTTAGTTGAAGTCCAGCTATTTTCATGACATGAAATATTTTTTTACAATCAATATTTTATCGAATCATTTGATATTTTCGATTCCTTTTTAAACAATCCTAAATTTTCATAATTTGTTATTCTACGTTTATCATCGATTTCTCATATGCTTAAAGTTTATTTTTATCATTAAAAATGATAAAAATCATCCACCATGCTGTAAAATATGTTACAGCATTAGTCTCGTTGTTTAATAGCCACACCTCGTATAATTCTTATGTAATTTAATAGAAGCAGGAAAAATTATGTTATGTTTCATGTATTTTTTTTTTTTACGAAAGTTGGTTTTTAAACTTGTATAAATTATTTTTAACAGTTCGAACAAGTATTGCTTTATTTATCAACAATAATAAAAATAAGGATAAAATCTGGAACACTTTTCATTAGAGCAACTAAAATTCCAGGTAATTTATGTTACTTTAGAGGGAGGGAATTTGTAGCGATTAAAACCGATAAAATGTAGTCAGAATTATTTATGTAAAAAAAAAAAAATTTTTTTTTTGTTATTCAAATTAGTCATAAATAATTAAGATTTACTTTTTTTTTTCTTTTTTTTTGTAGATTTCAGTTAAACGGTTTGGTTTACACCGCTTTCGTATATTTAAGTTAGTTTCCAGTATTTACAGAGGACTTAAAATTTGAAAAAAATTATTTAAGGAACACATTCGTGTACCTCTGATAACTAGTTATTATTTACCCTTACAATGGACCATCCTCTGTTTCCAAATATTCTTTCAAATATTTTTTATTTTGCTCCCACAACTGACATTTTTGAAATGAATTAAAAAGTTCATCTTTTCTTTACACAGTAAATATTTAATTGTTTGAGAAAGAACTCCGTACTAAAAGGAATAAAATATAATTTCTTTTAAATTTCCTTTCTTCATTTCAAAAGACTATTGGGATTGTAATTTCAAAATTCCTTTTTTAACAGATATAGAAAGTTACATTTTTGTAACGTATTTTTATTTGTGTAAAAAATAAAAAGAAGATATGTTACCGTAGATTTATCAATTATTTTTTCAGCATACACTGCATAAAGTGATTTTAGTTTTTCATTTCTAATATTTACAGTTTTAATGTTTTACTTTCAGCTTCAGTTTGAATGCTTTTTTTTAAGTTTTCAACTTTACTGAAAACTTAAAAAGTTTTGAAATTTGAAATCAAAATTTAGTTTTATAAAAAAAAGGCGTTTAAATTTAGAAGTATTATCATTTATGATACGATTGTTGTTTTAAGTATCTAAAACTTTATACTACTTTCTAGAATTTTTTTTTTTAAGTATTAAATAAGCAAAAGATTAAATATTAAACTGCACCCTCAAAAATGTAAATAAGGACAACATTTATAAAATCAGTAAATTAAAATTCCATTATGGATTCATATAACTAAATAATTCTATCAAGGATATCAAGTACACAAGTTTTAAAATAACTGAATCAGTCGTGGTTAACTTGACCCTGAAATTCATATAATGTCCATCAAGATCTTTGAACTCTACTTTGTTCAAATCTAAGTTACGGTTTTAAAAATTAGAATCCAAATCTCCATTACTCTTACTATAAATGTAAATGTGTGTTTCCTTCAAATGAAGTAATTATAAAAATATTCAGGAAGATACACTGATTTCTACAAATTTATTGGGTCAAAGGTGTTATATTATATTCATGTGGTCATGGAAAAATCTCATTGAGTAGTAAAGGAGAAATTTAAAGCGTAATGTGTAGCATTGAAGCATATAACAGACTACCGTCAAATCAGTCTCAGTCTCAATATTTTAATTATTCAACTATAGATTAATTTTCCTAATGAGAACTAAAAAAACCCAAATTAATACAATTCTAAGTCCGGCAACAGTAGATATTCTTACAACGAATAGTTTTGTGGCGTGGCATAAACACACATTTTTTATTTAATGAAATGAACCCAAAAACTTTAAAATTTACTTAGGTTACTGAAACTCAACTTAACTGAAAATAAATTTTTAATTATTAAGCATTCTTATTATTAATGAAATCCTACAATAGTATATAATACACTTCGGTTAGATGTTAATAAAATTTCTCATTTTGGAGATTTGAATTTTCGGGTTCCACCTAGAGCTTAAGTAACTACTGTAGTTACATCATTATTTGCTGTAGAGTTATAGAGAAGTTGTGACATGAATATTTACAACCTCTCGAAGTAATCATCGAAAAATATTATCTTAAATACATTACATATTAGATTATGTAACTGTAATGCAACTAGTAAATAATGCTAAAAAACTCGTGGCCTTTTCAAATCTAATTTTTATATTTACGAAACTCTATCCACCTCGGTAAAGCATAAACATTTCGAGCTGTTATGTTTATGAATTATACATGACGTGGCAAATTATGATTGTCGAGAATTTATTCCTTTTCAAAAATTTCTGTAATTTTAAGATTCTTTTTCCAATAGCTCTTGAGATAATATATTTCTCTTGACAACCGTCTTAAAAATACTAGACAAAATTAATTATTATATTAGATTAAGTAAGTCCAAAGAAAAATTCTAAGCTTTTAATTTTTTCGATTAGATCATTTTACACCAATTTATACGTGCTGTCTGTGGGTTAAAAATCCTGTTTAAGTTCCCTTTTGTTGTATTTATTATGAAATTCAAATTAAAACGTAATTAGGTTGCAATATACGCTAGTGTAGTTGACTTGTTATACAGCATTCAACAATGAAACTAAAAAACATACTTTGTAAAATAATGATACTTCTTGTTCCCTGAATACAGATATATATACTTTCATCAAATTTTAACATTTTTTTGGTTATATTCAAAATGGCTACAAGTCATTTTATGTATTAATTTTCGTAGTTGTAAATAATTTAGTGCTAATAGTGATAATGCTTTTTATTATGGATAAAAGAAATCTAATTTACGCAACCGGTATAAAGAAATTTCCAAAAATAAACTTCATTAACTTTATCCTATATCAGAATTATTCAAAAAATACTTAATAGTTTTACTTAACCAAATCTTTAAATTCAATTGCTCAAAAAAACGTAAATAAATAAATAGGTTTAACCATTTAAATTAACTTACCTTATTATAAAATCGAAATCTGTCCGTTCTGTTACAATCATACCTTCAAAAAACGATTGCCGGCCTCCGTGGCGCGAGTGGTAGCGTCTCGGCCTTTAATCCCGGAGGTCCCGGGTTCGAATCCCCCGGTCAGGCATGGCATTTTTCACGCACGCTACAATTCATTCATCTCATCCTCTGATGATATATCTTAACGGTGATTCCGGAGGTAAAAAAAAAAATTCAAACAACGATTAAAATCACATTAATAATGATATACTCTCTATGCTAGAGTGAATGTCTAATACTCGTATTAGCCTCCATTTTAAATAAATACTTTTTTGCTATAAATCTTTAAATTACTAATAATTATTGTTGTAGGCTTACACATTTTTCATTAACGTAATATAATACGTATCATGATACGAAGTATAAAATATGCGTAAACTGAGTTGAGGAATTTAATGACAGTAATTCTTTCATCGCCATTTAAAAACTAAACATGCTTTTTATATTGTAGTCTCTCTGCGATTCAAAAACAACCAAATTTTGGGTTCAAGTCCATGGGAGACGTAATTTGATACTTATTTTAAACTCAACAAATCCCATTGAATTTCCATGCTTCAAGATCTTAAGTGAATTGAATCTTCAAAAAAAAAATCTATGTTACACCTAAATTGAGGGTTTCTATAATTTTTATGTGCTTTCTCATACACGTGGTACCAGAATCATTGATATCTAACCACAAAAATATTTCGACGTGACAACGTTACGACTAATAAATCGGTGAGAGCTGGGAGGAGACATTCACCGAAATCGCGTCCGTTACCCGAAGCCGTTACGCGAGCTTCGGGCGGTTTCGTGCATGTTCGGGCCTCTGTTGATCGGTTACTGTCGCATGTCTTCGTTTCGGTTCGTAACATATGATTTCAATCAAAACATCCTTAACCTAGAAATTATTTTCTGTTTGTGTTCATATGCGATACCGGTGCCAGGGCAATAAGTCTCTTATAATTTCAGCAGTTATTAACATTAGCGAAATTTGATATTGCCATTAACGGTTTATTTTTCCGGAAAATTCGATTTCTAATTAAGATTTTAAATTCAGATTTCATTTTCAAATTTAATTGAATTTGATGATGAAAATCAGTTCAATGAAAATTCGGTATGCATAAATTGACTATCATTATTAATTATTTATAGATTAAATTATTAATAATTATTCGATAATTGTGACAGTAACCGTTTCAAACACTAAGTCCGAGAAGACGTTGTAACCTTCAAATCTCGCCACGCACCCAATTTAATTTGTTTTTTTTTTTTTTCAATTTATTTTCCATAGATTATGAAATAGTTTACAAATGGTTAACAATCTATTAGTCATTAAAAAAATTATGTTTCAGCTATCAAGGTAATAAAAAGTTCAGTTATTTCAGGAATGAATACATAAAGAAATTTTTCTATCCTCTGACATCGTTTATAATGTTGCCAGTAACTAGCTATAAAAATTTCAAGTTTCCATCTAATAATTTGGGTCTTATTTCGAAATCAGACACATTTCCAAAATTTCTATTATAAAATTATAATAAAAAATTAATTAAACTGTTTATTTTATAAAAAGGTTGTGGAAACCAAGTAAAGCGATATTGAGAGAATTTATTCGAATGATTAAATTCCATATGAATTTAATTGCTCACATGAAATCCCTTAAATAAAAGTTTAGCGTCAATCTTGGTGCACGATACTCCTTACGATACCGTCTTTTCATTGCTGTCTATAAACTCCATTGTGTCTCTATGCGCCCCGGTAATTGGATCTCAAAAGTTAACCGAATAGGATATGTAAAATTGTAACCTTGTACGTAGGTAAATCATGGAAACCGGCCAACTCTAATACAGTACAATTCTTTATAACACAAAGTACTTTCTTTATACTATTCAGTAAAGTTTGCTTCTCTGAAAAATTCCGAATACACCCACTGCTAAGAATAAAACCATCTTCACATTGTGTCTTCGCCTTAAAAAAGAGATTCTTCTTTAGTCTAAGTTCAAACCTTCCCGCCATTTATTACTGGGTTACGGAGTAACATATCCGCACACACTCGTATTTTCCTTATATTTTTCCAATCAGTTACAACGGCACTACCCATACCAACTTCGTTACAAATATTAAAAAAGGGTATATTTTCTAGTCCAAGAAAGACTAGTAATCCTAGTTTACCTGGGTTACTAGGTAACTAGGACCAGTTCGTGGTTAGTTTCCCTAGTTCAGATAAGGTTTATTTCCCTAGTACAGGAAATAAACAACTTATAATTTAAGTTAATTGGATTGCAGCAACGTACTGCATAAATGAACAAAATTGCAACAACTCGCCTTATCAACAACACAAGACCTTATCTTTTCTATCGCTCAACGAAAGAAAGATTTCATAAACCTGGACTCAAAACTGAATATTTTACAGTTATCACTTGTAAAAAACGAACAGACTTTTGTTTATCTGGCGCCTCTCGGATTGAGCCAGTCGAAGCCACATCGGATGAAAATAATGAATTTATTATTATTATTATTATATGAATTTATTTATTATTATTATTAATAATGAATTTTATTGTCACAAAAATTATAATATGTGGACTTATTAGTATTTTTTTTTACGCTGAATTTAAAAATGTAACTGGTTTTTCTCTATCATGTAAGGTTTTTGAGTGACGAGTGATTTAAATGTTTTAGTTTTTTTACACAATACAATATAATCATGCTTACCTAGAAGATGGAAGTGTCAGTTTTCTTGCCATATTTTCTTCTTCTTTTTGTATTCTATTTCAGGTCTATTTTTTTTAAGTGTCAAACAGTAGTCTGCAAGCATGTTTGGATCCCACTTTCCCTGATATTGTTTTTCTATAGTTGAAATATCCTGATGGAACCGCTCCCCATGTTTGTCACTCATAGCTCCAAGATTTTCTGGGAAGAAATCCAGATTGGAATCCAAAAATGGATTTTTAATAACATATTGCACCTCATGAGTCTGTATGATGTTAAAAGATTATCTACTATTTCTTTGTAATTTTCTTCCTTATGTTTCATTAAAGGTTTTTGCAGACACTCTTGAATGATGTCCTGCCTCATTCAATTGATTGTTAAAATTATTGTCTTTGAGAGTCATCTTATTATTATTTTTATTATCTATTATTTGTTATTATCTTATCTTTTCATACTCTCCTCGGTCATTCCTTCTTCACATGGTGATTACATCTGTCTCTACTGTCCTAGTCACAATAAAAAATAAAGTTAATAATAAATAAAAAACACACAATTGAAGAAGAGTGACACAAGTAATGTAGCAATAATGAGGAGCCCTGATTTTATCTTGGTCACCAACTTTACATCTGAAAAGAAGTTTGTAATACTTTTTAATGTTGGAGTAAACATGCGAGGTTGATTTTTTAACATTAACTCGCCACAAATGTAACAAAAAGAGTCTGGTTTATTTACACAATTTATAGGCATTGTGCCAATTGATATTTTAAACACATAAAAATTAATAAATTGTAAATTAACAAAGAAATACACAACTGAACAAATTTAGAGACACATCTGAATGCTTACTAACCAAAATATAAATGTGCAATGTCTGAAACTTGCAACTCTTATGATTAGCCATAGTTGTGATGCATTTTTAAATCCGTCAGTCATCATGAGACATTGCTGTACAAAAATAATTACTGTACTCAGTTATGACTAATCTCTATAAATATCTATTACAGATAACAATTCTGTTGTATTAAAAATCATCAAATAATATGTAATAATGTTATGTACACCATAATATGTAATGATAAATAGAGCATAACAACAAAATGGAGGGTGATAGAAAAATTCTGAGAACATTTTTGAAATCAGCGGAAAAAGTACTTTTATAATGTCAATTTATTTGTGTTGTGACAAAAATTTTGTTGATCAGTGTAATTACTTCTCTTTATCACTTCTCTTTATCTGTTTAGCCTCCATAACTACTGCAAGGTATTACTTCAGAGGATGAATGAAGATGATGTGTATGAATGTGAATGAAGTGTAGTCTTGTACAATCTCAGGTCGAAAAGACATCAGTGTAATCAAACAATAAGAAACTAACCCCAATCCATCTCAAGCTAACAACAAACAGATTAAATCAGGCAACAAAATTAAAAAAAAAAAAATTAAAAACGATTTAAATTTAAATCACCATCCATATAACCTTTACCATGATTTGTTTAACCATTACCATTTGTTTAACCCTTGCCATGATATTTTTATAATAATACACAACCTCTAATTAACAAAAACAAATGATATAAAAACACAGGAAACTCAATAAAAAAAAAAAAAATCAAAGTCATAGAATAAGAATTATATATATAAAAAATAACCACTCTCAAAAAAAATAAAAATAAATAGATAAAACTAAATCATATATATATATATATAATACCAGAATATATATACATACATAAAAGATTGTAACAAAAAACATATCCTTACAGAGATTTGTTTAAGAGAATTTAAACAAAGCAATGGTCCTATAAACCATAATTTAAATAAATTTTATCTAAACAAAATCAATCAGTAAAAGAAAAATCATCTTTAGTATCCAAAACTGATATATTATTTTAATCTAATATTTTTTTATAATGTTTCTAGATGCATTTATACCACCCGTACTAAAATTATTCAAATGACAATATTATTTATAAATGAATCAGTAATTATCAAATTATCATGATACATTTAAATCAATTGTTTTTTTTTTTTTAATTATGAATTATACGGGCATCGACTGCTATGGTCATTAGCCCTCATCACATTCTTTTAAAAATCATATTTTTAACAACAGTAGGAAGATGTTTATATAAATAGCAAGCATTGCATTCAATGAAAACTTTTATCTAAACATAAAAGTAAATAATAACAATCCTATTACTACTAATAAACAAATTAGGCCGATCATAGAAACTATTTCAAAAATAAATGAAATCAAATTTAATTTAACTGTTAACACATTTGTGTTAAGTTTAGTTTCTTCTTATTCACATATTTTTTATAATTTTAAAATGAACAAAATTATTAAATAGGCAATGGCATGAAGCTATCTT
>JAAAKQ030312834.1:0-26735 GCA_010016005.3 Zanna intricata
TGATGGATACTTAAAGAAGTTTGAAATTTAAGTAATAATATTTTTCAGTATATATATATATATATATATATATATATTTATTTTTTTCTTTTCTTTAAACACTATCGGGGCAACTTGACCCGCCGTTAGGCATAACTTATTCGCCGCGGAGTGTCGTGGCAGCAGATTACCCTGCCCCCTCCCTGCCCTGGGGTCCCTTAAGAATCCCCCCATCGGGGTCTCCCTTGATTCTTTAAGGCACCCGATCCTCCGCTTGTGGAGAACCAAAATGCCCCTCCTCAGAGGAGCTACCCATCCCGTCCCTAACACCTATCCCTACCGAGAGTCGGATGCGAATTGCGCACACCCGCCCCCTCACCACCGTGCCCGACCCTCTGAACCATCGAAGGGGCCCCATGCGTCCTCGGAAGTACGCCGACTCAGGGCACTCTTGCGTGTGCCCCGGACCAAGATATCCTCAGCAATTGGGCTGCCTCCTTGGCCCTACACGTCGCCACGAGTCGCCCACTGGCACATATCTCGTTTTTATTTTTATTTATTTATTTATTATTTTTTTTTTACATTATACTGAATCAAGATAATACAAGAACATATATACATAAAATAGAACATCAGAAAATATGATGGACAACGAAAACATACATCTAAATAAAAACATAATTCAAAGAGATACAACACACACAGTTGAACAGTAAAAATACAATAGTCGTTCCACTGCTCCCTGTATTTTTTTCAATATATTAAATTACATCTACTTTACAATAAATTAATTAAGGAGTCATTTCGTATTTTCCGTTGTAGCTAAAAGTATTATTGTTGAATTCAGCCTGTTTTTTTTTTTTGTTTTAATGAGAATAGTTTTTTTTATATTACTTAGAAAATTTTGCTTTTTATTTAATTTAATTTTTAGTTTCTGTATTTTATTTTTAATAATATTTATTATTGACGCTATGACGTTGATACGAGATGAACTGGGGATCTAGGGTTTGGTTTTTACTTTTAATAATCAATACATTAGCGTTATCTTTATAATTTTATTTCAAGAAATGTTTTGTATATACAATTCTTAATATATATTCCCAAAATATCTATTTTGCACTAATCTTAGTCTTTAATTTTCTTTTGAAATTAAATTCTTCCATTTTTTTAATGAACTATAACATTAT
Source organism: Zanna intricata (assembly GCA_010016005.3). NCBI lineage: Eukaryota > Metazoa > Arthropoda > Insecta > Hemiptera > Fulgoridae > Zanna > Zanna intricata. The sequence continues at coordinate 1,167 of JAAAKQ030312834.1, forward strand.
TTATGTTTATACTTATCTTTTATTATTGAACGGTTAGTTATAGTTTTATATTCAGTAAAATAGATTTAACAATTGTACCGAGTTTGAATGTAGAATTTTTTTTATTTATAGTATATTGTATTGTATTGGCATGTCATGCCATTCAAATAACGTGAAAGAGTAGTATTAAATAACGCATAAAAAAAATGATCAAATATATGTTTAATTTAGAATAGTATATATACGATACTACAGCAAAATTAATATTATAACGTAAATTAAATTGAAGGAAAAGTGTTACATTAATTTACATAACTGAAATATTTCAGAGTAACAATATGTCATGTATGAGATGTCAACAGTGAAATTCTGACAGTTATCAAGTAAAGAATATTCACTCCCTAACACTAAGTTAAGAATGTTACATGTTAGATGTACCAACGTATACCCAATTTTTATTTTATAACGAATAATGGCATCATTTGTAAATTTAGAATTGACGTTGGTAGTGTAAAACCTTATTTCATAAAAAATCATAAGATATAAGATTATAAGATATATCTGATATAAAATTATTAAAAATAAATAGTGATAAGTTTTTACATTTGTCTTTTTCTTTTGTCTTATATTTCTCCACTTTATTAGTTTCTCTAGTTAATAGTACGTATTACTATTTAAAATTTTGAAGCAATTTTTTTACATATTTTTTTTAAAAGTAATATTGAATCTTGTCTAAGAAGTTTAGTCCTTTATAATTCAGATTTTTTTTTAGTAATGATTATATATACATATATATATATATATATATATATATACATACTGTTGAAAATTTGAGATTATATTTTGGTTAATAATGGAATTAAAAGTATACTATCGTGGCTTTCTGATTGTGCATAGAAGTTTGGTTGTAGCTGTTATATAATTTGATTATATTAATTTTTTTTTGTCCTCCACAACTGAATATCTAACATACAGATTGATTTTAAAAAATTTTCTGTATCAGAATTTTGTAGTAAAAGCAGAAGTTTTTGGTATCTTCTCTAAAATCGAATACTGTATTAAAACTTATGATTCATTTCCTTCTGTTTTGCATCATTAAACTTGTTTCTTATATCAACTTATTTTAATTGATTTTTGTTGAAATACTAAGTTAAACGTTGTTTAACTTATTTAACATTTAACATTGGTATTTACCCATTAATTTAACATTAACTTGGTATTTAACATTGTCGTATAGAATGCTTACATCGATGTGTAGATCAAAAGCAAATTTAACTAAATATTACAATTTTTTAAAATTTTTGTTAAATGTTAATAATATATATTGTAAATCTGCTTATTATTATTATTTTTAAGAATATTTTAATAGTAAATAGTTTTTAGCTATTTACTATTTAAATAGTAAATAGACCAAGTGTCTGATTTGGTAGCAGGATTTCTCATACTTATGAGGGAATTAATGAAATCTGTGGCATGAATATGCTAATAATGAAATGGTTGAAATTTTTTTAAAGCTATGCGTATTTCAAAAGTTTGATTTAAAAGTAGTTTAAACTGAAAATGTTTTATATTCTTTATTTAAAATTGGCTAAGGAAAATCTTTTCCTCTTTTTAGTAATGATTATTTCACCACATAAACTTGATGAGAAGATATATCAGAATTTTTTTTTATAAAAAAAGTCAAACTGACCTGGATTCAAATCTAGAACTTCCCTGATGAAACACAGATACTATCATTCCGCTATGACAGTCGCCAGTTTGCTTTACAACGTGAAAGCAGAAATTGTATATTATCGATTTACTGTACTTACCACTTTTATATCACAATTATTATAAATAATATAATTTCTTGTTATGATTGCTATGGTATATAGGTATAATAAAACATAAAATTATAAAAAAATTTAATTTTAATTCTCCCTCTAAAAATTAACATTGAGAAATTATTTTTATAAAATTTTCTTTGTGGGATCACTAACTTATATTTATAAATTAATGTTTTAGCGTTAGCCAGTATTAAAATTGTGTGTTTATATTTGTTGGTTAATTATATTTTAACGATTATCCTTTGGTGAAATAGGGTTTATCATTTGTCCAATTTTGATTGTGAACAAATGCTTTGTGCTACCGTATTGGATTCGTTTATTAAATTTGTTTTTTGAAGTTAACGTAGTTCTATGGAAAATATTAAATGATCTGTTTTACACGCTCATAAATGTAATCACCAATAGGTATAGTGTTTTGATGTTTGGTAAATTCGATGATTGCACTGTTTTGTTTGAAAATAACAGTTTTAATTAGTGTAATTTGATATCTTACTGTTGTAAATAATTAAACCATAAATATAGTGTTAGTTAATTAACAAAATAAAAAATCAATAATAGTTATAGACATTATTATAACATTTTATTATTCAGCCCGTTCAATAAGAAATACTATAAAATATAAATAATTAATTATCGAAGGTGGATGAACGGGATGGCTCGAGTAAATATTATATCGTTGAGTGATGCATTTATTCCATATATGAAAAATGCAGTAACGATATATTTAGACTGGATAATTAATCAATCGCTGTAAAAGTTACAACGTATAACAAAACTTTCTTATTGGATGACTATTTTATATAATGATATCTAATTGGAACCTCAAATTTGAGGTTTGCCTTTGTGAATTTATTGTTCAGAGCGTTGTATCAATATATTAAACGGTGTGTGGTAATTATTGAGTTATGGGCAACAGTTAACAATAAGGGCAAAGTATACAGTATCTGGTCTGACTTTCGGTCATCCTGTTTAACTTTAATAATAAAATATTATATTTCAAAATGTTTTTAATTAATGACTTGTGGTCAATTTTATTCTGTTATTCATAGCTAGATCCCATTTTAATTACGATAAATTCTATTAATCGTCAGTTACTTCGTGTCAATTATAACTTTATTCTGTCTGTATTATAACTTTGTTTGCCTTTGATACCGTGATGAGATCTCGATCAAATTTTAATTAAAATAAAAGTTAAAAAACAATATTATTGAAAGTTGCACCTACTTTCTTCGGAAATCAAAATTTCTTTTAATTCCCGATTTTTTCGAGGGTTTCTCTTATAGGCTGAAAACATCTACATATTAGGAAGAGGCATGGGGTTCGGGGCAAATTATATTACAAAAAAAATCTTCCTTATATTATAAAATGGCAAGAAAAATACTGAAAACAAGAAAATTGCAATAAATCGAGAACTAATTTATATACTGTGGTGGGGAATGGCTTAAAACACTCGGAGAATGAAGTCACACCTAATGTGGTTTCACCTAAAATTTTTCCTCATCTCTGAGTTGAGTTATGAGTGAATTCGAGACTTAATTGCCCGTCTTACTGGGATGGGCAGTAGTTTAAAACACTCAGAAAAGTAATAAAATGTAAAGAATATAAAGAAATAGAATATTAACTAAAATTGGTTTAATCCTTTTTAATATAGTTAATAAAAATCAGACCTGTCGATAAAAATTTCTTAAAATGAAATTTGCATGTGCTGTTTGCCATTTAATAAGCCTGAATATTTTTTATTCATGAATAAATTTCTGCACACAACAAAAGATTTTAATTTATTTTAATATGATTTTATTTATTTATATTTTCCCGAAATCATTTTTCCATTAGTTTTACTATACATATGAAATTCAATTTATCTGTTCTAAATTGATAAAAAGCGTAGACAAATAAGTATATTTAAAAAAAGAGCCTTTCTGATTCTGAAATTGACGTATTATGCATTTGTTTTTTTTTCTTTTTTGCTCTTTGATTATTCATTCCATGTTTGAAGTAGGCTTATATTACGCCTGTTTATAAGCCTAAACATTATTGATTACTTTATGTTTTTATCAGAACTCCAGGCAGACCAAAATATTTCACAGTGTATAAATAAATTTCATGAAAAGTCTTTTTTGTTTTATTTCAGGGAGAGAGAGATATAATTCACGCATAGATTTATTCAAATCGTTAGAAACATTAATTGATGAAATCATTTAATAATTTTAACCATACTTTTAATTGCCAGAATGTGTACCATATTTATTTATTTTGTATAAATTTTGTGTAACATTTTTTATTTATTTTATTTCGATTTCCTAACCTTACTTTAAAGAATGTATTCATTGTACCTATTTTATCTAATAAATTTATTTTTCACAGGGTTGGATATATTTAGAATTACAATAATTTTTTTTTAATGTAATTTTATTTATTCTATACCTTTAACTTATTATTCTGACAATTTACGCTCCAGTTTGAAAATGAATATCTCGAAAATGATGTTCATAATTATTTAATTTTTGTTTTACAATCTAAAAATCTTTAATTTTGACTGACTTCAACGATCTTTTAGGTTAACGTTATTGATGACAAAATAGAGCCCATTTATAGCGGGGATTTAGTATTCATCACTCTTTTTTATATTTGTGAAGGTGAAAATTAATTTGTGATCAGTATTTAAAAAACATCATTCTTTTTTTAAAAAATATAAGTTTTTAAAAATGCGTATCACCTTTATGATTTAAGACTGATATTTTTGCACCGATTGAATGTAATTCTTAAAGCGGTAAACATACTTCATTGATTTTGTAAGATATATTATATTATGGAGCTCTCGATTTGTAATTAAATGTCTTAATTTTAAAGAGATTAAAGAGGTATTTTTAAGGAATGGTGGTACGTGGGATGCGTACCTTAATATAATTTCCAATCATCTCTTGCATTTTTCTCCTTTTTTTACATCTAAACAATATATTTTACCTTTTGAATCTTCCTTTTTTTTGTATTCTGTTCGATCATTAATAAATGAGTAAAAAACATATTTAAATCTTAGATACATATAATAATTGTATCAATTAGTCTAAATTAAACTGTTTATTCTCCATAGTTTTTTTTTGTATTTACAATACCAACATAATAGAAAGTAGGAGCTTAGTGTCACTGCCAGAAGGAATCTTAAATAAAAAGCGACACATACTTTCTCATAAAGAAAAAGATTATTAAGAGTACATTCTCGTTTCACTCAAAAATTTTCTATCCGGGATTTTTCATTTTGCTTCGATGTACACCACACCAATATTGGTTTGGTCCTAATCAATGAAGCTTTTTTAAAAGTCATCATTCACTAATTTTTTTTTTTCAACTATGGAGATGATTGCAACTTTTGTACACTGTTATTCGTTAGAGGAATTGAGCATATGTAAGTAACATATATATACAAATGTACGTACCGAAATACCTTGACAGAAATAACAATACTTCAAACCAATATTAACGGTGTTGTAATTACAAAATAAAACTAATTAGGGTTGTTGATTTAATATAAATATTGAAATTGCCAGGTAATTTTATTAAAACCTTTAATTGACTCTGACAAACTGTAAATTATAATTTTCTATAAGCAGAGTGACCATTTACAAATGTATTGCTTTTGGTTACGTAAAATGCTTTATTGTGTATACTACGCAATTTATAAATAAATAGATATATATATATATATATATATATATCTTTATTAATTATTTTCAATCAGAGTAAATTTAAACAAACTAAAATGTAATTTCATATTTATTAAAAACTAAACTTTACAGTAAAATCCGATTCATGAACTTGGATATACATTAATATTATAATTACATTGATAAACATAATTTATGTTTTCTAACATGCGATACATGATTTTAATTTGTTTTCTGATGCTGAAAACGAATATGAACTCAGGATCTTTCGATCGCTCACCATTTTTTAAATATTTTAAAATTATAATTAAAGAATTTTTTTCATTTTTAACGCATAGTTAGCATTTTAAACTCCTATATTGCATTTCGTTAACTCATTTTTTATTGTATAACATTGTTAACATAATTTGTAAGCTATAATAAACAATATTAGACAAAGAATTAACTCATATCATTGTCACATATTATGACATCGTATCTAATACTGAAGAGTGAGCCTTCATGAAGAAGATTAATCATGTCTGTACAGGTCAAAACATGTTGCTAAAACACAGAAATGTAGTTTATATTAATCACGGGAATTAGGAATAGAATAATTTTGTTTACTCTTATTGCTGTCTTAAGTTTGTTAACAGTATGATAATGCATCGAAATTTTGTAAATGATGTGGATGCCTTTTGTTTTGTAAGCGGTGAATTTACGTAAAATTAAATAGAAAAACTATTACACCTATAATTTAAAAAACATATCATTTGTACTTTCAATGTTTGGTGATCAGTGGGCTCATCGTGTAGTATGCAATAATTATTCTGTACATTTAAGAACATGGCTGAAAAGTATACGGAAGGCTTTGCCATTTGTTGTACCTTTATCGGGAACCAAAGGATCATGTAACCGATTGTTACTTTTGTTTAACAAGTGTGTCTGGAATTTCTAAAAAATCAAAACATGCTATAAAATATCCTTCGTTGCAATCTGCAATCAGGCCGTACCTCACTGTGAAATTATTCCAATTTCTGAGCCACCTGTGAATGTATGTTTCGAAAGTAGCGATGAAGAATCAGGCCGTACTGAAAAAGAAAACAATGATTTTGATTTTGAATTATCTTCCGATAAGCCACATCTTATATCACAAAGTGAATTAAATGACTCACTCGGTAAGGGAATTAAATTTATCAAAAAATCAAGCTGAACTGTTAGGATCAATACTGCAAAGTTGAATTTACTTAAAAAAATACAAAAATGTTTACTTTATTGATAATTTGCTTTAGTGCACAAATACTGATGTACTTATGTTGCACTTAGGACAAGTTCATTAACCTGAGAACTGGCGACTTTTCATTGATTCGTAAAATAGCTTTATTGTTTTTGGAAGTCTGTTATTATTTTTACCGTAAATATCTACATAATTATGAAAATAATTATAAATAATCGTATAAGAATATTAAAAATAATATATTTTGAGAATATATTTAGTATTTGTTTAGATGTGTGGATGATGGATGGATATAAAAATCCTTTTTTTCATTAAGTGAAAATTTAAATGATTTTGAATCACAACCGTTTGCATAAATCAACATTTTAACCTGTTAGCTGTCTTCACGGACTGTTAAACGCTGAGTGCACGAATGCAGGAACTTCACTTCAAAGTTAATAACGGAAAACGGTTCTGGTGTTAACAGAAAACTTTTCCGTGTAAATCTCTATCTTTTTTGTTTTTCTGTCCCAGACTGTGCTGGAATACATTTGGTTACCATCCTGATGGAACACATTACTCTACATACGTAAACAAGCATCCTCCTGAGTAATATGTTTAGTTTTAATACATTTTTTTATTGCTGAAAAAGGCGTCAACTCAGTTTTTTTAATTTTAAATGTATAATTTATGTCTGTCCATTTATAAACTCGGTGGCAGTATGTTACAAGTATATTAGGGTATTAAATTAATCAAGTTTCTTTCATTATAATATATACGTTTTAAAATATGCGCATACATTTTATTCTCTCCAGCACAGGGACCTAGGGGACAGTATAGCCTACCTCTCTGAATAACGTTTAGCTACGTATTTAGTTACTTTTCAGTCTAGTATCTTACTCTTATATAGATTCTATGCTTGTTATTTCTCTAAATTTTACGTTTATTTATATTTTAAACTATAATGCCCACTTTTTTTTGTCATTAATACAGCCTGATCTTTTGAATTAAAATTACGTTTTCTACATTCAACTATTTCATGATTACCCTACTATTTTCTGATTCGTAATAAATCTTTACTATAGTCATATTTATTTTATAATAAAATTCATGGGTTTTGTTTACGAAAAGAAACATACATTACTAGCTTGTGAGTTCCCACTTACGTAGTCAAGAGGGAGCGTGCCTTAGAGTATGAACAATAAAGGCTATTGTTTCACTCCATTGAAGCCGGTTATCCCCTGGGCTAGAACCTTTACCCTATCCCTAAAGAGGCCCGACTCTACATGCTCACGTTTTCAACTTGTTGGTTTTGTAACATCTCGTTTTTTTGCAAATGGCATATCTGTTTGTTTCGTATGAAAGGACTTGTTGTTGTTAAATTGTTAGCTTTTGCACGATTGTGCATCATTTTTGTTTGACCTGGTGTTTAATTTTTTTTTAAATCCATTTTCGTTTCTGTTTTATAAAAGAAAAATATTTATTTTTGGATATGTTTTTATTTTATTGGATATTTGTTAATTTAAGGTTTAAAGGTTTTCTTAGTTAAGGTTGTTAACCGTTTTTTTTGTGATTTTATGATCAACTGAAAATGATTAATTTAAATCTTAGTTGCTTCATTTACAGTTTTACACTTATTTTTATACCTCTGATTATTTAAATTTAATAACATTAGTTTTAATGTTTGAGAAGCTCACTGAAAAAAAATTCTTAAATAAGTGCTCTTTAAAGTTTGACTATTCAAACGTAGAACTTAGATAGTTTGTGTAAGTATTACATGTCACATCGAGAATAGCCCATCGGTGGGGGGGGGGGTGGTCTGGGCTAGTGGTAAATTGTCGCAAATCGCTTGTTTAAGAACTGATTTTCGATATCAAAGGTTCTCAAGTTCGATTACTAGTAAAAGATAGTTGCTTTTATACGAATTTTAATTCTAAACAGTGGATACCTGTGTGTTTTGGTGATTGGGATTTAATTAACCACATACTTCATTTACATTCATATATCATCCCCATCTCGTTTTACCGGGGGGGGGGGGGGGATTGCTTATTATTCACTAGTTAAACAGATTGCAATGTACACATTAGGAATATTAATAATATTGAGAATAACGATTATTATTCATAACTTCCGGGACGGAAGCGGCAATTTTATTTCACCGGCCACCTCCTCCACCTCATCGTACTCAATTATATAATGCTTGTTCGTCTGAAATCATGATAAAAAAAAAATCAAAGAAACATCGTACAACTTATCTGCAATATTACTTTATTTCTTAAACTCTTAATTTTGTACTGATATTCTATGTAAAGATTCTTTATTACTTAACGCCAGAGGTTCCCAATCTTTTTCGGGTTGCGGCTCCCTAAATAATCGAATTTTTTGCGCGGCGCCCTTAATACATCAGATTTTTTTCTAAATTTTTGACTTTCTTGAAAAATTGGAAAACTATCCTTTTTAAAAGCGATTACCCATTTAACAGCGAACAATTAAAAACAGATACTTACTCTTTTCCTTCGGATAGTATAAAATATCTAAATTAAACTGTTTCGGTAACACCCATATTGAAACTGGACAACCACCATGTGGTTAGGTTAGTTAAAAAATAAATTAAACACGAATTTTAAATTCACAAACAATTTATTGAACGTCCATTAATGATTAACATTATTAAAATTATTAATGGGCGCAAAAATTCGAGAATTGGAAATTCCAAGAAAATTGCCGAATTGTTTAATTGAATATTTCGCGCGCCCTTATGACGGCTCCGTGGCGCTCCTGGGAGCCGCGGCGCACACTTTGGCAATCACTTACTTCAAGTCTGTCAATAAAAAAAGTGACCTTCTACTTTTCGAATTTTTAAAAATTTTTCGACTTTTTGAAGTGTGCTGACTCCAAAAATAAATATTTGAGAGTGAAGGGATAATAGTCCCACCAAAAAAAATAGGTCCTTCGTTATTTTATTGTTTCAACTTCAACTTGAAAAAAAATAGTAAGATTATGTTAATGTGAGGCTATAATAAAATACTTCATTTTATAAAAGTATATACAACTATTCTTGTATTACAAAGGTAAAAATATATTATAACTGCGAAATCTGTTAAAAAAAAAATTCATTTTATTATTTTTACATTTGCTATTATACAAATCACTATGTTTTTTTTTTGTATTTAAAATATTTTAAGAAATTTACAACTATTTTGTTTTTTGTTTCTTTCAGGTGAGTTTATCCACCGTGATTCAACAATTATTTGTAAGTTAAAATTTTTAAGCTAGTTAAGTAAGCAATTTTAAAATAAGTAATCACGTATTATGTAAACTTAATGTTAAGATAAATTTTAAAAAAATGTTACTTTGTAATATAATATTTTTATTATTACGAGCGAGCTACAACAAAGATTAATGTTTAAGTTGTAAGCAGTTTCTTTCGAGAGGAAATTCCTTTCCACTGAACGAATACTTCATATATGTCTGAAGTGCTCATTCAAATCCGCTGACGTTGCAAGCTAAATCTTGCTTTAGTGCATGTTACTAGTTCTTGATCCTATGTAGGCCCACCCGTAGGCTTATTGGGTATAACAAGAAAGAAAAGTAATGAATAAAACAAATCAACCGTGTAATTTATTTCTATAAAAAATAAATTTGAGTAGATATTTCAGTATTTGTTCTTTCCTAAAATGAGTACTCATAAATCTCAACTGATTTGAATATATCTTAAAAAATACTTATCTCTTATATTTTACAAAATTATTTACCCGTACAATTTTATTTACCGATATATTTTTTTATGACGTTGATTTTAAATAGAAATATTTAATCGGCTTTTCAGCACCTTACTTTGAGAAAATGTGAAAATTTAATTTAACTACTATCATTATTTTTTAGATAATTGATAAGCTGGACAGTACTCTCAAATAGCACTGGGTAGAGTCTTACCTTAAAGATAATAAGATTAAGTTTGATTTTGTGAAATGAACGATCATGTTTAAATTCTACCCGGGTGGGATCTGTTATGGTTTCAAACAGGTAGATTTGTTAATTGATAGTCTGTAAAAAATTCTGACATAAAACAAATCTTTAAAATTTTGAAATAAATTTAAAGCTGTTAATTATTAATTTAACTCGGAATTTTTATATTTAATTACTGAAAAATTGATACACTTTTATCTGACACAAAAGGTTTAGTTAGAAATGTACATTCATTAATATGTTGATTTAAACCGATATTAATCAGAGTTACTTATTCTGAGAAACGTTGTTTTATCATTTTTATTTTTATTCTCATTTCTTGTTATTTATTGTCTATCTAATATCTTTATGTATATGTAAATTCAGTCCTTGCTGTAAGGGCGAACTATCAGCCGCATTTCAGTGAATATTGATAAACTACAGTTTCTCCGTCATTGATCGGTAGAAAAGCTAGTGCAGGAAGCTACTTCACGTCTCACTTTTCTTCAGAACTTAAAGAAATTTAAGATAAGATAGGATTAATAATATAGATATGTGTTACTTTCAGACATATACCACAAGTATGGGTATCTGTATATACTTTCAGAGGATTGGTGAATAATATCAGATTGTCTACAACAGCCCACCGGGCCAGTCTAGTGGTTAACGCGACATCACAAATCAATTGATTTTGAAGTCGAGAGTTCTAAGGTTCAAATCCTACTTACTTTTATAAGGACTTGAATACGTTTTATTTTTCTTCACCCCGGGCCGGACCCACATTGAAGCATTCATTGGTGGTTGGGTTTCAATTAACCACACTTCTCAGGAGTGGTCGACCTGAGATTGTACAAGACTACGCTTCATTCACATTCATATACATCATCCCTCATTCATTCTCTGAAGTAATACCTTACGGAGGCTAAACAGAAAAAGAGAGAGAAATCGTCTACAATACGGTAAATTTAATTTCATAAAGTGTAAAATAAATTTCATGCTCATTTACCAGTAAAAATGAGGAAATTACTTTGTTAGTTATCGAAAAAATTTACGATTTTCCAGAATATTTTAGAAATATCATTTTCATAGTTATTAATGTGTATTGTACGAGTATTTACCCTCACAATAAAACTTTTTCTCGTACATATTTGATTTTTAATCTAAATCTAGAGCTCTCAATAATATGAAGTTTATGTATTACACTTTTCAAATTATTATTTTTATGTTAATAGAAATAAAATTTATCAAACAGTATTTTCGCGTTTAGTATATTGTGATGCCAAAACTACCTTACTTGTATATAAATATTTTTTAGAATCATTTGTTTGTTAAACTGCTTTATCTTTCAGTAAAACTATTTTTCCTTACTTGTTCGATTACCGACTTTATGATAAAACATTTTAAATCTTTTATCTGGATTAACTGCGTATAAATCCATTGTTTACTTGTAATAACCTTTTAAATGTTACAGAAAATATTTTATAATAATTTATATTTTTATTCATATATCTTTAATATGATTAGGTTTTTTCTGTTGGTTCTTGTTTACCCTTAATCTTATTTATAAGGTTCTTAAAATTAGCAAAATCTTTTCCTAATCTTTTTTTTTTTTTAAAAATATGCTGTATTAAAATCAATTTAAAAAAATAATAATAAAAAAATGGATTTACTTCGTTTTCTTTACTGAATTTAAAATCCACGGCAGTGAAGTATTTTTTTTTTTTTTTGTTGATAGCCTACTAGAAAGAAGGTAAGCGAAAAGTTTTCCAGTTATAATGGAAGTAATTTATTTTATAGTGACTGCTTTATGCCCTTAGGTGAGACTTTGATATTGGTTAACATTTTGAAAAAGTTTCCTTACTTTTTCTTGATCTACACACTTATTTTTTGTATTTTGTATAACTTCGTTATTAAATTAATTTTAGAATTTTATGGAATTATAAAAAGTACTATTTGCGTTGACTTATTTTATATTATGATCTGCTTAATTAAATTGAATTTAATGAAATGATATAAGCTTAAAATTGTATTATTATTGCTTTCCTTTCTGAAGAAATATTAGTCTTCATTATTTTTCGTTATATTTTATTGATTTTTAATCGGTAAATCATCAGATAATGCATTATTCCTGATTTTTCTATATTAAAAATAATATTATCTCTGCACCGTTAATAGAAAGAAAATAGTGAAAACTGATCTGATGCCGGATGAATACTTATACAATCAAAAAGATGGAGAATTATTGTCAAAATTTTTAGATCAAATATAACGGGCGTTTTAACAAATTCATTGTAATTTAATGTGGGTGCAGGTGCATCCATGCAATGTAGTGAGCGATTCCTTTGCTCTCTATCGTGTATAAGCTAAATTAACGGTCAAAATGGACAAGGCAAATTGTACTTTAGAATTTTTTCGTGGCAGCAAGTGATTTAAGTATATCTTTCTTCCGTTAGCTGGACATAAACAGGTGGGAGAACATTTTGTCATATAAATTTTATATTTTTTTGTGAAAACTAATTTTTGGAAAAAATTAAAGTAGATATAAAACGAGAAATGGCTAATAATATTTATGATCATGGAGATGGAAACATTGTATCGTATTTTTTTGAAAATGAATGGCCTAAAATTTAGAATCGGAACCAAAACAAAATCAATATATTATATATATATATCAAGTAATGTATGTGATATACTACGAAATACAGGTGAATGTGTATCACCGTGTATCTCATGTTGTGAGATTCATTTATATAAAAGTTAGACTTTTCAATCGTGAATGATCCTTTGCAATAGGACTTTTATCTTTATTTAGACTAGTTGTAAGCTATATTAGATACTATAATTAAAATGGTTGTGAGCAGCATTTTTACATCATTCTTAACACATCAGGAATCCGATGACATGTTAACTGAGGAATGTAATAATTAAGGTGATTTGCTCGTTGATTTTTTTACTAAGTGAAATATACTGTTTCCGGTCGAAGTTTCAAGCCTACAGAATGTTTATTCCTGCAAATTACATTATCTGTGACTATCTCAACGATATATATATATATATATATATATATATATATATACTATATTTCTAGTTAACATCATTATTCTTAGAGAAAATTATTTTTGTTCTTGAGGTAATTTATACCCGTTTCTGAAATTAGAAAACTGACCAGGTAATTTAACACCCATTGTTTTTATGCATAAAAACAATGTATTTTAATGAAATGATGTATTTAGTAAGAGAATTAAATACATTAATGATTACTGCTATTATTTTATATCAAACAAAAATAAAAATGATATTATTCATTGAATTATAAGACAATATAGATATCAGTCATCGTGGCACGATATTTATTCAGTAAATTAATCATATAAGTCATTAATAACATTCATAAGATAGATTAAAAAAAAAAAAGAAAAATAACAGGGCATTGTTATTTAAGGAAAATAAAAAACAATTCATTGTCAAACTGTTATTTTTGAAAGACGAATACAAATTTCTTTACATTTAAGCCTTGACATATGTAATGGCGATTTAGATTATAAATATTAGTTACGTACAGGACTAACAAAATTGACGAATTTAAGAATAGTTATCTAAAAGTTAAAAGGGTCTGCGGCTCGTTAGTTAATAAAGAAAAACAGAAGGTAATCCTTTTGTAAGTGGATAATACTTGTATCGCTGTCTGAAGTATCAAATTGAATACAGCCTACCTCAGAAGAAAACAATAAATGTTCTACTTCCACCAGCATATCCCTAGACTTATAGGCTGCATCGTATTATAAGATACAACTTCAATTTCCTTTGTTACCCTCCCGATTTAGGCTTTGTTGTTAGAAAAAAAAATTTGAATTTATTTTATATTCAGATTATTCATTATTTTTAAAAATTGTTTTTTGTAGTTCTATAATTCAAATGAATCCTGTTAAGTGTTTTGATGAAGGATTTGTTTAGAAAACGGTATTGAAATTTAAATAATTATATGGAAACTTTTTCAATTTCTCAACTACATATCGTGATACAGTGTTGATACCAATCATGGATGCTACCAAATATTTTTCTACTAGACTGGTTATGTAATAGTTGCAGAGCATATAAGAGTATTATGACCTCACTACTTTAGCTGCAAATTATTTAACAGGATTTTACGACGTTTACTTGGTGTAGGCGAATTGACATTAGCCACAAGTCATTTCAAAAAATTTTGTTGCTATATTAAGAATAACAAGCTTCTCATTCCATGCTTATCGTGAAAGTGAGGAATGAAATGATTTTCCGTTGTCTCTTTGTCGAGTCTAATATCTGGTTGGTTATAAACAGGCTAAATTGACCGAAATATCAGTGAAATTCAGCTTGGAAAGAGATATGATCCCTTTATTTTCATTACTGGGACAGAGTGTAATGAACATCATACTCTTAGATATTCAGGTACCTAACATGTATCACAGCCACCCATGAAACAGTGAAATTCCATAAAACAAATCTTTACATTTATTTAATTCTTTATTTATTTAATAATAATTGATCGGTCACTTAAAATAATAATTGGTATGTTAATTACATTACTTTTATACTCTACTTTATTTATAAAAGATTTACTGTGATGAATTTATTTACACGCTCACACGGTGAGCAGAAACAATGATATTTTGTGAGAAGAAATATTTTATTTACATTTATATTATTTTTGGAAGCATATGTTAATTTAATTTAATTCCAACTCTAATGTCAAGACAGTCAACAATACCCGAGGCTTTAATATTTTATTTACCTAAACAATTAATAATTAGTTCACTGAATTGAATCTAGACCCCCAAGATTGACTTCTTGATTGATTGTTACAGTAGGATAAAGAATGACGCTAACCGTATAGACCAATCACGTTTTTTCCAATCTGAAACTTTGTTTTCATAGGTTCACTTCCTAATAAAAAAATCAAGACGTCTCAAGGTAGAGGTTATGCTATCTTATGAGGTCATCGCTAAATAATAATTTTCTGTCTGTAAAAGCCGATATATTTTTACTTTAAGATATTTTGATAATCTTACTTCTAATATTAAAGAAATTTCAATAGTGAAATTTCAATAATTTTAAAGAGATTTCAAACAACATTATTTCCTTTGTGCGAAACGCATTAGGCCCATCACGAAGCGCCTAAAATTAGTTGTACATATTTATAAAAAATAAGATCACATGAAACAGTGAGTTGAAATACTGTTTGAAATACCTTTAACAATTTAATCAATACTATTTCTGAAAAAAAAAAAATTTTATGGATTCATTGAGCCATTTAATACTGATGAATTTTGTTATTATAATAAAACAAATCTACGTAAAATTATTTTTTTTTTTTGTTTGAGTATAATTGTACAATGATGATGATGATTCATTTAGTGCTTCTTTTTCTTATAGTAATCGTTGAATTTTTTGTAAATAGTGGATACGACTTTTTTTTATGCAGATTAGCCTACCTAATAACTCTTCATTCTCCCAGATTGCTTTATTTCATATGATTTTGATTGGTTCAACCGGGTTTTACTGGCAAACCTTAATGTTTCATAATGAAGAAAGTACATACAATAGTAATAGTATTATCTTTAATCTTAAAATAATTAATAATAAATACTGATATATACATTTTTTAGTCTTCAATTTTTAATTGTTGTTCCTTTACTTATATATAAGAATATTGTTGAGTTTAATTATTCCACGTAATATACCTTTAATAGTTTACGTCGTAATAGACGCACACAATTTAACTTTTATTTTATTGGTTCAAAAATCGTTTCTTATCCTGATCGTAACGTTTCCTGGTCCAGATGACTTGTTTCTTTTAACAAGAGGTGTTTTTGATCGGTTGCTGTATAACTTTTGACTGTTATTTAATAAATTTTCAGAATAATATTTAACTTACTTTACTAATTGTACATTTACTCAAGTTTAGTAGAAATTTATTTCTTATAAATTGAGTCGTATAGATTAAAAATGTAACGACCGGATATGTATATAATTATAATTATTTAAATCTTTCTGAAGCGTTTATTTTCATTATTTAAAGGAAATTTTAACTTCCTTGGCGTTTTGTTTGTATATTTATTATTTTTCCGGTTACAGTACCGGACAAACGTTTGCAAAACAATTGGCCGCTAGTAATGTAGCTTATATGTAATTTACGTATAGGGAATTGTGAAGCCTATTTTTTCCGCACATTATTAAATCGCTTAAATATCTGCGCTTATGATGGTCGCATGAATATTCGCTCGTTTACAGATAAGGGAATCAAGCTTTAAATTTTATGTTTTGCTTTTGTGTTGAAGCGCTTAAGCCAAATTGAACGTGAGTATTTATTTTCATAACCGTTCTTACCGTCAACGATTATCTAAATAGAATGTTTGTTCAGGCATCTTTCACAATAATCGGTCTCTTGTATTCAAAAACCACTACCCTCCCTGCAGTACATCTACTCCTTCCTTCCTTTTTCGTTCACACTTCTCGTTCTTCGTTTAAAACTCCACTCCATCTATCTACTTCCAAGTAAATTAGATTCCATTCTCACTCCAGAGTTCAATCTTTCTCCACCTTATCCTACAGAGCTACGCGCCCAGGAATTGCAGTGAATCGGTTAAAGTGAATTGCCTGAGTTTTATTACGTAGGCTTACTGAGGTAGAGTTGCTTTATTGCCCATTGTTGTAACAGGATATACAATTACAGAAAAACTGATAAATGTTTTTAAATTTCTTTTGAAAAATGAACAGTTATAATAGTAATTTTAAACTGACATTTAAACTCTCAGTAATTTATTTTACTAACGATGAATTAAGTCATTCATTAAGTCTCATTCAATCTTTTTCATTGAAGCTAAATGTACTTAGACATTAATTAATACCTTTTTATGAATGAATGCCTTCGTTCATGATAATCCATCCACAATATTCAAATGAATGAATTTTATACAGTTCCCGCGTTTGTAATTAACCTATACGGTATGCAGAATTAAATACAATAGATAATTTATACATTGTAAAAATTATATTGACATTATAATATGTATATCACACATTTAAATATACATCGGTTTTTCAATTTTGTATCCCGGAATTATAATTCAATGTTCGGATGTTGTAGTAGCATCTAGTACTACAATTTTTTCGGTAAAATGTGTTTACTTTTTTCTTAATCAATGGTGCTGTTATCTATATTGCATATAGATTGCAATATTTTAATAATGACAAATATACTAACATTTTTTTTCAAAGATAAATATTATTAAAATAATAAAAATAATTCATCAAAAAAGTGTAAAATTTTATTAAAAATTAATAATTGCATCAATACAAATAATACAATAAATATAATAATACAAATAAAATAAAGGGAAAGATCTTTAGGCTTTTTATTGGTTAACTCGATGTATTACATATATTTATTTGTTCATCCGTTGAATAAAAAGTAAAAAATAACAGTTCAAATTATACATAAATTATTTATTTGAAAAATTCAAAATCTCGAAAAATGTTCATTCAGTTAAACAATTTATGTAAAACTATTAATTTCTTAATAAACCCAATTTTATTCAATTTAATCTGTAACCTAGTGAACTTAGTGATTTGAAACTAGTGAAGTACACTCTTTACGCCACCTTGAAAATTAATATTCACAACATAAGAAATTAGTAAAGAATCAGATAAAGTAAACGTTTAAATTAAAGATTTAAACCCAACCGCCAATAAAAGAACTTTCTTATATTTCCAGTTGCTTTTGCGGCCATCTTTACTGACAAGTGATAATCACAGAAATGAATAAGATTATTAAAATTTACGATTTGAAATTATTTAATAAGTTTTATTAAATTTTGTTTTAGTGTCAGCTTTGCTGATTGTCCGTCTTTTCATTGGGTGCTACGTTTAAGATGTGTTCATTATTTATTTGTGCTATTGGCGTCATTTTCTATGTCTCCTATCTTCAACTTTTCCTTCTCAAATGACCTCTCATCTGTTAATAGTAACATCTTTGTAAAAAAAAAAAAAAAAAAAAATACAAGCTGATAATAGTAAATAAATATATAAAATGAAAAAATAATCATAAAGATCACTCCTTTTTTTTAACTAAGGTTTTATGCTTTATTTAAATATTGTTCTCTTTAAATAATATATATAGCTACCAACAGCTGTATATTTTGATAAAGTATATAAATTAAGTTTTTGACATTTTTACGAAAGCTATTCATAGTCCATTCAGTGTTTTAGAATTTTTTTATTAATTACATTGTATTGTCTCATTAAAACTGAACTCAGGATATGTGTCATGTTGTTCGCATTATCATTATTACTGTACAGAGTACGTCATTCACTACTATTATGAAACAGCTCAATGATATATTTATAAATATTTTTTTCATTCAAACCAGTTCAAAAAGAGACATTTCCCCTAAAAAAGGCAGACGACTATTGTCGACTGATTTATGTAAAAAAAAAACAGTGTGATTTGTTTTCAAAATAAAAAAAAATTTCAGTTTGTTAAACAATAGTCTCGGCAATTGTTTTTTTAAGTGTGTACTCAAAGCTTGAATAAATAAGTTATTTTATCATAAATTAAATTTCCAATATTTTAAATTAAATATATGATTAATGTAATGATAACTGATGTAATTTTGATTCTGTTCAAAACCTATGATTACTTGCTTTTCAAGTTCGATTTAACTATCTTCGATTACTTTACTAAATTTACAACATACTTTATAATAAAAAGAATGAACAGATTAGTTACCGAATCTTATTAATTCCTACCTTCTATCTATCTTGTTAGATAAATGGATTAAAAACAGACATATTTTTTTATAGATAACTAGTTAACGGCAGAGAAAAATTTTAGGATTCCGGTTAAAAATATAACACCATTTTCCGTTATTAAATACTATTAAAACATTGGTAAATAAGTATACAAAAAAAATATATGACTAATTTATTTATTAATTTATGAAATTTTTCGTGGTGGATCTCGGACGGTGAGGACGTGTCCTACTAGTTCTGTGTTTGGTGTGTTTTTGTATTGGTTTATGGTGTTTTTATTGGTTTTGTGCGTTTGGACTTGACGGTGGATATTTGATTTTGGACATGACAAAGTTTTATGGTTTTTGGAGAACGGATTGTACCGCTTTTTTGATTTTTTCTTGTGGGATTATTCCCATAAGAAAAGCATTATAGCAAATATGTGTAATGTAATGTAATTGACTTAATTATTCTAAGTCTTGAAGCAGGATTGTGCAAGTCATATACACTGCGTAGTTAGTCGTAAACAAGGTGATTGAAATTTTTTCACTTCGTTTGGACTTAGAATATTTTTCCGTTCAGTAGGACTTACAGTGTTGTATATACCACAGTGAATTTTTCTAAGTGCTGGACAGATTTATAAGGGGAATCCTTTTTTCTAAATAACTCCTTACCCATTAATCCTAGACCCCTCCCCCTTGGGATCTATATCGATCCCCCCTCTGAACCCCCCAAACCCTCCCTGAAAAATCCGAACCCGGATTTGGAGGGATACATTGTTGTACCTCCCCAACCCCCCACCCCCTGTACCCTCTTATTTTCGGCGATATTATACTCTTTTACAAGGGTTTTTTGATGAAGATTACGAAAATAAAATCAGATTTTGAGTCCCTTCAAGACTGAAGGAAATATAACATTTATTCTGGCATACGGGAAGCATGGATTCCTTTAAATCAAAAAGGGCGCTTATCCGATCTCCATGCAGGACAACTGTACCATACCCTGAAGTGGAGATTGTCAAAGCGGTAATGAGTGAGCTATCGGTTAGTGGAGATACAACCATAGGAGAGAACCCAGAGCGTATATCAGGCGTATAAGGGAGGAGAGAAAGTGAAGAAAAGTACCCAGTTCGGAGGAAAGTGAATCTGAGGACGAACTGGGTCAGCTCATTGACCGGTTGGTTGAGCTTGCTAGAGTGCTACGAAACAATAAGAAAAGAAATAAAAAGAAAAAAACAGCGAAAAACTAAAAAAAGAAAAAGGTAAAAGAAGAAAAAAAAAGAGCCCTGGCCCTTAAAGTTGACATTACCCATATGTTGAAATAAATAAAGTGCTAAACCTTTCTCAGTTTCCTTGGTCCTTTACTCTGGAATCCCACTAGAGTAGGTAGCTCCTCCCTGAGTTGCGCTATACTTAATTGGAGGTCCGACCCGGGGGGATATAGAAAAAAAAAATTATGAAATTTTCTTATTAATCTGGGGAATAGGAGACTTTATTGTTAAATACCAGAGATAGGGTTTCTCTCTTTGTCTGTTAACGATTAAAAACAATCTGACTTAAATGCCTATTTATATATACTAACAAATATTAAATTTAAAAGAAACAGAACTCAATTAAAAATTACCTATTATAGCAAATTTTATCATAATTAAAAAAATGTTAAATAAGTTTACTATTCTACCATTCATCCATACAAACACATATCAGTAAATTTTCATCAATTCATCTCCATTAGACTTCACTCTTACACTACCCTACCCGTTTTTTCAATAGATTTTTTAAAATAAATTCAATCCCGCAAAATACATCAATATTATCTCACCTACTTTAATTATTTTCAAGTTAAACCGGTTAATGAGGTAAAACGCAGGTTATATTTGATTATACCATCGATCCATACATTTTTTATATATATACAAATACATACATGCAAAATTGTTTAATGGAGTTTTTGCGTTTTGGAATCCAAAAATATTAAAATCTAATCAAACAAAGTTGAAAATGCCTTTTTATCTTAAAATTTTAATTTTTATAACTTTACTGTTTTTTTCTGTCGATTTTAACATTTAATTTTCTGTGTTGTATATCGGTAAGTTTCAGATGCCTAAAGTGAAAAACCAATATATAATTCTTTGTTATGAGGATATTAATAATATTAAATATAATATTATATAATAATAAATATAATATTATATAGGATATAAATAATATTAAAGTTATGAGGATATTAATAATATTCAACTTAATTCGTGGGAAGGTTAAATTTTAATTTGTATAGAAATTCCTGGATAGTTCAATTGAATTATTACCACTTTTTTTTATATAAAATAAATAAATATTCTATCTGTAAATAAATAAACTTAAAAATTTTATGATATAAAATATTAAATCTGCGCATTGATTACATTTTTAACTTAACAATAATAGAATATACTACAATCGTGTTTGTAAAAGTTTACTGACCAAAAAAAAAGTCAATATTTCAATAATGTTAATTTAAAAGTCTTTCTAGTTAGGGAAAGATTAGGTCATCTACGCCTAACCCTTGAACCGTGTTTCATCTACGCAAAATCATTAATTTAAAAAATTAAAGGATATTATGAGGTCTCGTAGATAAGGCGTAGATATATTCAAATAAATAATCTAATTCCTTTGTAAATTAATATAACACGTGATTAAATTTCTTAAAAAATAAATTTGAAACATCGTTTTAATTTATTTTCTAAAAATTCATTTTAGTTACATTCAAATTGGAGAGTTTTATATTTGCGAATTGGATTTGGTCATTAAAACTGTTTCAGAACGCTATTACGATGCCGTTTTTGTTTATTAATTAATTTAAGATCAGCTTATGGAAAATAATCTTAAGTTGTTATAAGATGTATGAGGTTTAAAAATTAAAGTGGTTTCGGGTTAATAAAAAATTATTAAGGAAGGTAATGCAAAATTTTGTAACTAACTTTTGTAAAGAATTAGCTTCTAGCAATACTTTATATTATTTTTTTTTTAGTATTAACGTATTCAGAAAATGACGGGATTGTTGTAATACTTTCTATGAAAGTTTTAACTGTGTAGTTTTAAATTTTAATCTAAGTTTTACCTGTTTATAAACCCAAATATAATTTTTGCTAATAATAAGGAGCCTATTAAGTTTGTAAATAAAATTTCATGTAATATCTGAAAGTAGACATTTTTTCTTAAAACTGTTAGAATGATAACCTTGTCTGAAAAAAATGTCAGTAAGAAATGTTTCTGCAAATTTTTTATTGTATGCAAAATTTTTTTCCCTGTAATTTAGTATCACGTTTTATTCAGGCATATTAATATTATTACCAGTTTCTAAAGAAGGGAAAGGTATTTTTTATTTTTGTGCTGTTTAACTCATTACTATTCAGATACGTGCGCTAGAATATGGGAGTTTTTATATTTATGTTTTCGTTTATTAGCTATAATAACGATAAGAAATTATTTATATGTAAATGTATTAGTTATTCTGTTGTGGACGAAGGTCAGCAATCAATTATTGTAGCTGAAGGGCATAGAAGAGGCATTGTTTGAAAAATCGTTCATTAAAATCGTTGATGAAAATCGTTATTGAAGCGCGTAAATGATCTTTTATCTCGTTCTATTTTATTTTACACATTTTCATTCCGTTTTATTTATCTTCAGTTACATTTTTAGTCGTTAATATTAAGACAATTCGTACTTCGACATTTTTTTCTTTCAAACTTTTTCTACTTTAAATTGAACGTAACTCAAACGATCGAGAAAATTGAGAGTAACGAATCTCAACCAATTTTCATCAAATTTTCACATGCACAGCTTCAGTTACACTACTACAGGATTTCTAAATTTCAATGAAATTGATCTTGTAATTTTGCAGATTTTTGAGCTATAAACTTTATAACTTTGCATACATATATATATATATTTATAAGGAAATCCTATAATTAAGGTGAATGATATTTTCTTTCGGTAATCCTCAAACCTCAAAACATAAAGAAAATTCACTTTCATTTCCACTCCAACCACGCGAATGTAAGTAATGCCATGCTTTTCTTCGAAAAATGGGTATATAAAATTATTGTAAAACATTACCTCACTGGGTATAAATAAGTATATTTTCGTGCGGCTTCATTATTACATTTTCTAAGATACAGATATTCAGAGCTTTAATTACAGAGGTGAGCGAACGAGGACAGACCGACCCAAAATTGCATTCTATGGTAAAAACAAACAATGTTATTATTAGATTTAACTTTTATGTTCTATAATAAAAGTCATAAATTTTGCACTTGAGCCAGGATGCATAACTTATGTGCATCAGAACCGCAATGGTTTGGCTTACATTCACTTTGACCACATAGCCACTAGCTAGTGAGAAGAAAACCAGCACTGTTATTAAATAATTAGTTATTGCTCTATAAAATAACCCTCAAATTGGAATAATTAATTTACGGGAGAACAATCAGTAACAGTAATTTAAGATATTTACTAATATTTAAGATAATTTTTTTTTTTGTTTAAAAAAGAATTCAAGTACGAGTAAGATTACCATGTGCTTCGTGATTTACAATAAACAGCGAGAAACTAAACTTACAGTATTTCTTCATATTAGGCGAGGTAAGTCGTTGCAGTTCAGATTACTTATGAATTCTAAACATTTTGTCCTAAATCTGCTAGTCAAAAAGCAATAATGTTAGAAAACTGAAACATGTTTTCCAATTTTTACTACATGAATTAGTTATAACTTTAACACGAGTTAGTTATAACTTTACCTTCGTATTAGTCATTAATTATATTTTTATTGAAATACGTGGATGTTTCTCAGTTTAATTTTGTGTAGTGGTGGTTTATGTTCTAAAAATTATTTCGGTCTACTCAGGCGATATCTATTGATTTGATGACATTTTTTCTCTGATGATCATTATAACTATTGATCAGTGTTTAAAATGTTAAATGTAAGTTACTACATTTAACAGGTTATATCAAAATAGCCTAATATTATTTTGATTAATAAAATATTTTAAATACGACAATACAAAAATAAGTAGGCAAACATATGGTGAAAAAAGTAATACATATTCCCACATTTCAGATAGCCTTTAGCCATATTTTTACGCTTGTTAGCAATCATTTAACATTGTTTTTCCGCATCTTCTGATTTCATCAAAATTGAAGTAATTTTTTTTTTTTCATAAATACGGGTTTTGTTCATACAAATGCTGTTATTCTAAATAAAAATAAAAATTGATAAAGCCAAAAAAAAACCCGCAC
This sequence comes from Zanna intricata, assembly GCA_010016005.3. Taxonomy (NCBI): domain Eukaryota; kingdom Metazoa; phylum Arthropoda; class Insecta; order Hemiptera; family Fulgoridae; genus Zanna; species Zanna intricata. The sequence continues at coordinate 25,822 of JAAAKQ030312834.1, forward strand.
TAAAAAATAATACGTTTCAATTACTTATTAAAATTAAAACTTTTTGAAAAATTTTCATTTTTTACTGCAGAATTTGCAATAATTTGTTTAAAAAGAAAATATTTTTTATTATTTAACGTCGCTGACACAAAAAAAACTGCTCTGCTAAGTGTTACATTATAGAAAAGATATTTTATTTATTTTTTTATTGCTGTTAAAAATTATTTTAAAAAAACACATTTTTTCAGAGATTAGATTTATTCTAATTGTTGCATCTTTATCTTTTTTTTTCTACGTTCTTGAGTTCATTGATTTAAAAGGGTCAGTACCGGTAATCTTCGTTATAATGTTACTATATATTCATAAAATATATAGGCTTCCTTCACTTGTCATTTTAAATTCTTATTTCAAAATACTCGGTATTTTTAATAAGAATTTTAAATTAGAAATTTAAAAAAATAAGAATTTAGATTATATTAATTTATACAATAGGTTTTATTGAAATTAAATAAAAATAATTATTACAGAAAAATATTGACCAACAGAATATTCTTATACTCTTTTTAAATTAATTTTAATCATTATTTATTGAGCGATAATTACAGATTTTAATTGATAAAAGGAATAAATTATAGAAGCTACTTCTATGAAGTAAATGAAGTATATAAATTGTAGCACTACAATGTGTATAAATGTTTCTTTAAATCGACCTAAAAAAAATTTTTGATTACATATTTTCATACTTTGAAATTATGAAATCTTTATTGAAAGGGTACTTTATTTGTCACTCTTCTGAGAGAGATGTTAACACATTTGTGTTAAGTTTAATTTCTTCTTATTCACATATTTTTTATAATCTAAAAATGAACAAAATTATTAAATAGGCTGTGGCATGGAGCCGTCTTGTTTACTAAACTTAATAAATTATGAACGAA
>JAAAKQ030312835.1:0-10001 GCA_010016005.3 Zanna intricata
CATATGTTTATTGGAAACTTTTTTCTTATTGTTAGATATAGAATCCATTTCCGAGAGATTGCCGTGCAGTTTTGATAAACTCTGTATATGTGTGTACATATATATATATATATATGATATATGATATATGATATATGTATATATATATATATAAATATATACACACGACTTGTTCTTCACTGGCTTGACATTCGGGCTAGCAAAGCAATCCCTGGTCTAATGTATTTATAAACATATTTATTACACATTATAATAAAGTGTTTAATTCTTTCTTCCATAAATTATTTTTGTACTTTAATAAATTTTAATTTTCTAAAAATATAAAAATACATTTACAATAGATGTGTTCCTCTTTGAGTTATATGGAGTTATTTGAATTTATTTTGGTTTGGCTTATCGACAATATTTATTTAATATATTGTCGAACAACTTGAAATGTCTTAACATGACTTTGACTAAACTTAAAAGTAAACTCTTTACGAAAAAAAAGATGATAAGTGGAATGTATTTACATTTTTCTGTAGATCGAAGAAACTTATTTAAACGAAATATAAATAAGTGAATTTAAAAGTTGTGGATTCAAGAGGCTCAACATTTTTTATATCCTGTACGTTAGATGTAATAATTTGTTGTTTATCGAGTGACTAATTAATAATTTGCTCCCTTTTGTGCTAAATAAAGTTTAGAAACAGCGGTTTACATTGTGTATTTATTTTTTTTTTCTTTTTATAGACTACGGACATAAAAGTTAAAAGCGAAAAAAATTCAAACGGAGCCACACGATATTTATATTTATAGCTAACTTTTTCTAATATTTATTTAACTTTAAAAATCGTTACTGCCAACAGTTACTTACATTGAAACTAACTTTATCAAAAACTATTTTGGGTTGATAAAATGAAACCAAACATGTTTTTTTCAACAAAAATGAAGCTGTAATAATAATAATGCATAAAATTTGTTTAGTTTTTAAATCAATTCATTAGTAGCTGTAAAATAAGGCTTAGATTACGATCGGTAGTATAATATTAATAAAGAATCAAACTGATAACTAAAATTGTACAATAATGAACACTTAAAATAATAAATCAGTCATAAACAGACATTTTTGTCAATCACCCGAAGAATATAGAAAAAAAAAAATCATCTTATAAATCTTTAAAAAAGTAAATTAAAAAAAAAATCTTAATTCAATAAAACAAAATTATTTTCCATAATAATTTTTTTAATGACTTTTAAAATATTTTTTTAATCAATATGTACGTATAGGTGCAATGCTTATGTCAATTAACATCGAATTAAATAAATAATCATGCATTGTAAAAATAATGTTGTTTTAAGTTATGTATATTTGGTTATCTAAAATAATAAACTTCCGCAATTAATTATTTGCTTATTGTAACGAACGCATATAATATAGGATTTTAATACAATTAATGAGCCGTTCATAACTTAAGACAGTCGAAATTGATTTCAGTCTTTCCGTTATTTGAATACTTACCAACACTACCGACTATAACCAATATTCCCATACTGTTGTAATACATTCTTGTCTTTCACTTATGTTAAATTCTTGTTATGAATCAGTTGATTTGTACATCTAGATTTGAAACAAGCTACTTACTTATTAATGTTCATCTGTATGTATATCGCCAAAAATTTTAGGCCAATATCGAATAAGTTTCCATAAATGAACTTTAAAAAGTATTTTTAACATTCAATCATAAAAAAAAAAAAACAATTTAGTGAATCGGTTGAAATTGGAATTTAATGAAATAAAGTTACTTTTTAAAATTTTTAATAAAACTTTTAAGAGAACGATGGTGACTGCTCCGCGCTGTATTTTCCAATTTTGTTGGCAGAGTTCAATTTTCACATTAAATTATATTGACGTCTTGAGTAACTTTAATATACGGCTTTCGTTATAAAAAAAATCTTTACACAATAAAAGTTAGTTGTAAAAAAACGAATCGTCTTTTTTAGAAAGAAGACAATATCTTCAAAATAATGCTTACGTCTGTTATAAAGAAGTAACATTAATTTTTATTTGGTTCGTTACAACACTTTTTCTAAATAACTGACAATGATGTAAAACTGACCTAAAGTTTATTTGTAATAAGCACAAAACATATTTATGATAAAAAAAATTTTATTCAGCAACTTAAATTACTCTGTGAGTGTGTTTGTGGTGTGTGTAAGATGACTGAGGATGTTACACACACACACACACACACACACACACACACACACACACACACACACACACACACACACACATACAATAATGTATGTATGTACATATATACACGTGCACATTCACACACATTCACGCGGGCGCATGCACATGCATGCGAAAGCACATACGCACACATTTTTTTTAACCTCTGGAACCTCCGTTAGGTATATCTTTAGAGGATGAAATGAACTGATTTATAGCGTGTGTGAAAATGCCATGCCTCACCGGGACTCGAACCCGGGATCTCCGGATGAAAGGCTGAGACGCTACCACTCACGCCACGGAGGCCGGCACATGCACACATACATACATACACATCTGACCAAAACAGAAATTATCGGTGAGATTGATTTCTACATTGAAAAATGACAAAGAATATGTATGTAACTCAATACGAAGAAATAAAATCATGTGGTACTTAATTTCTTATAAGTATGTTCTTGCGAATTAATAACCATACATCGAGATTTTGTGTAATCGCTGGATGGGAAGAAAAATAAATCATTATCAGAAAAAGAAACATTCATTCCTAAACATAATTAAGGGAACTGATAATCATTAAGTCAATAGATATACGTTAAGGGGCCGCTATATTGTTCTCCTGCAGTTGCATTTCAAATCTGCCGATTGCGGGAGAACAATGGAGAAAAGTTTGTATTTAAAAATAACAACGCATCATGTGATGTGATTTTGGTTTGTCCATAGGTAGATGATTATAGAGAAAATTTTGTTTGAATGTGTTCCCAGAGAATGTACTGGAACTGAAAAATATTGAGTAGCAGAGAAATATTAAAAGATTGGCGAGAATTGGTAGAACAAGTTTTGAAGCGGTGGGCTTTATTTGCAGGCAGATTATCGTTTTAACTGACGATTGTTGATTTGTTATCGAACTCTTCAGGTCTGTGTTTAAACGGACGAAAAGAAATTTTATTCGTTGTTTAATATTGTTAAATATTCATGTCGTGAAGTAATACATTTATTGTTTTACTTCTAACGTTACTAGAACCGATTAGAAGTCCCACAGATGCTGGATTATCTTCTATTCTTTATGTAATATGACAATTTCATTTTTCTGAATATGGGCCGAAAAATTTGTATATAAACAGTAGTCTAGATATAGTGGTTCGATACGGCTGAAGGTAACCCTGTGTTGATGACAGGATACATACACATAAACGTACACACAACACACACACACACACACACACACACACACACACACACAAACGAAAATTCCTTAAATGATGTTACGTATTATTGCTAGAATTTAAATATTAGTTTTTAATTATTATCATACTTTTTTTCTACACTTCTTGGGTGAAATTAATTAATAACTGATGTGTATAAAACATGACTCATATCCATAGAAGGATTTTACGTTCTTGGCAATGAGTAAGCCTATGTGCAAATCTGTTATTATTGTTCGCGAGATTATTTGAAATTTCACATCCACGCATTCTCTTACTATTTAGAAACCCGTTAATAAGTGGGGTAATAAACTGTGTAAAAATGCTAAAAAATTTATAGACGATATTTTATTTCGATTTATGCACTGAAAACACCAATAGATAACTGCCGACACTCAGCAACTTACAATAAAAAAATAACTTTTTAGTTTTAATAAGTATTAGCTGTAGTATGAAATACGAGTACATCACTAAAGTTTTACTGTTTCTGTATTCTCTTTTAACAGGATATTGTTAAAATATTTATTTTTATATGTATTATATCTTGCGGATTTTTAAAAATACAGTATTCTAAAAATTTTGTACATTTTTTAAGCTCTAGCGAGTAAAAAGAGTGTTTTATTTATATTTTAGATTCAAAAATCTTTTCTTATACTACGAGAATAATAGTAACTTAAAAAATCTTGACTAAATGTTATTAAAAAACTTAGTTAAACGAAATTTAAATTATATCGATTGAAATAATTAATTCAACATTGGCAATGAGAAAAACTGAAGGAAAGATTGATGTAAAAATATAATTGTAAAAAAAAAAAAAATTAATAAATATGGTAAAAAATTGTAATGTTTTAACAAAGTCTAAAAAAATTATTTTTATGAGTAATGTATCATAATTTTTTTCACAATTAAGTGAATGATACTGAGTACATAAGGTTTTGAGAAATCATCATATGGTGTTCTGTCTGCTGGCAGGACCTGGCACTATCATTGTCTCAATCTGTTTCGGTTCCATACTTTACTTTTTGTCTCACAATTACCTTTACAACTTTTTATGTCATTCCTTAACTTCAGCTTCTCCCTTCTACTTCTTTTTCCACCTTCATCAGCGCTTTCAAGAATAGTATTTATTATTCTTCCTTTTCCCCTAATTATATGCCTGATCCAGTTTCTTTTTCTCTTTCTAAAAGAGCCAGTATTGATTTATCTTCATTTAATCTTCTTAAACTTGTTCGTAACTTACTCTGTCCACCCACTTTATCTTCTCCATCCTTCTTCAGATCTACATCTCAAAAGCTTTAATATTATCTTTTTCCTTCTTCCCCAGTGTTGGTGTTTTACTGCCATACATAAGAATACTCCAAACAGCGTTTTATCAATCTCTTTCTTAGGTCAAATCCATGTTTATTATTAAGCCTTTTTTATTTCTAAAACAGGCTTCCTTTGTCATTGAAATTCTCATCTTAATTTCTTCTTTAACCTCCAGTCTTCAGTTAGTACTATTCCGAGATATGTTTCTTTTTACTCATTCAATTTTTCTTTCTGCTACTTTTATCATTCATTTTAATGTCTGAGTATCTTCAGTTACAATCAGCAGATCGTCAGCAAATCTGAGACAGTTTATATTTCTTCCATCTATGATTACTCCTTTTTGGCCATCCAGTATTTCTTTCAACATTTCCTTGACATAAAGGTGAACAGTATTGGTGATAAACAGCAACCTTGCCTCATTCCTCTGTCTAATTCTTACCAAGTTGTGATGTTCTCGTTTGTTCTCATAGCTTGTTTTTGATTCATATACAATTCTCTGATCAGTTTCCTATCCTTCCAATCAACTGTCTTTTCTTTCAGAATCTCAAATAACTTTTCCCAATTTACTGTGTCGAATGCCTTTTCCATATCTATAAAACACAAGCTCAATCCTTTTCCTCTTTCAAAATATTTCTATCCAGTCATTGTGATCAATCCAACAGCTCTTGTTCCTTTTCCTTTTTTGAATTCAAATTGTCTTTCCCAGCTTTCATCTCCATTTTTACAATCAACCTCCTATTTAAAGCCCTCAGCATTATTTTTCAGCATGTGATATTAAGTTCTATGTTCTACATATTTTTTAGTTCACCTTTTTGGGTAGCTGTATCATTATTGTTTTAACAAAATTTTTTGGCCATATCCAGTATCATAAATTGTATTGCAAATTGACAGAATTGTATCTATTCCTTCTTACTCTAAACATTTAAACAATTCTATTGGAATTTCATAAGTTCATTTTATCCTGTTGCTTTCCTATTTTTTATGTCTTTAATAGCTTGTATACTTTCAGATCTCAAAATTGATAGGCCTTTCTCCTCTCCCATAATTTCTTCTTCCACGTCTGCATCCCATGTTTCATGTTTCTTTTCCCTTACATACAGTTTCTCTATAATCTCTTCCCACAATCTCTTTATCTAACCTTCTTTATAAATGCTTATACCATCTCTCTTCTCAATTTCTCTCATTTTATAACTAGGATTTCTTCTATTTCATGGGACTTTTTCACCTTCTTATACATTCTGTCACACTTTGTTTACTTTTCTAAATCTTTTAAGACTTTACATTCTTCTTTTAACCACCTTTTCCTGTCATTGTGTGTCTCTCTAGTTCGTTATTCATCTTTGACAGAGTAATCTGTTATATTCTCCTTCTTTATTTTTATATTTTCTTCTTTCTTCAATTTTTTGTACTATTTCTTGTGTTACTCAAGGTTTTTTTATCAGGATACCTTCATAGAAACTGATTCCATTCTCTGCAGCTTCCGTCATACATGATTTCATCCTTGACTATGTTTCCCTTGTTGGTTTATCCTCCCTTTTACATTGAGTAATTTCCTTTGTTGTGATTTCATACACTTTCACTCTCTCTATGCCCTGTAGCACCTATATATTCCATTTCTTCACCTTCATTGCAGTTTGAACACTTTTTAATCTTATTTTCATTTCCATCATTAATAGAATATGATATTTCATATATTTGAAGATACTTCATATGTCGGCTCCTGGAAGCCTATTTACCTTCTTAACAGCATTCCTATACCTATTCTCAACCAAAAGATTATCTATCTGAAAGTGGAGATCCATCTATTGGTCTCTGTCAAGTATATCTTCTTTGTTTATGATTCTTAAAAAACATTTTCATAGTAAACAAATATTTCTCTAAACAAAATTCCATCAGCCTGTCTCCTCTTTTACTTTGTGTTCCCAGTCCGACTTTCCCTATTGTCTTTCCAGCTTCGCCTTCTCCCACCACTGCGTACCATTCTCCTATAATTATTTCACAGCAATCCTGTTCATTTTCTAGTAACTTCTTAGTGTTATTATACATATTTTCAATATCTCCATCCTTGTACTCCAACATTCACATGTACACCTGAATTTTTGGTATTTTGAATTTACACCTGATTATTTTTGGCAGTATTCCAGTCCTTAAAGCCATCATCCAGAAAAATTACTTTTTGTACTTTTCTTGCTACACTACTTTTTGCAGCTATTTCTACTTTGTTCTCTTTCTTTTTCCAATTCCTTAGTAATGTATGATAGCTTCACCACTTCTCAACTTTCCTCTTCCCTCCCCATCAAAGCTCCCTTATCACTTATATCCATTTTATTTATTCTTTTCTGTCTCTGTTTCCAAGTTTTTATACTTATTTGACAACAATAATGTTCTCAAATTTCATACATCTTATTCTCACTGTTTTTTTAATTTCTGTAACACTCTTTTACCTCTTCCCCAGGGATCCGAAGGGGAAGTCATTTTACCTTTGGAGTACTTAACAAAAAAAAGACATCAACATTGCGCCTGACTAGGAAAAAGTAATACAGTGGTATTTTGATAGCTTCTGATTCCTAATCCCATTGAATTCCTGAAGAAGTTTCTTCTGCCTTCATGGGCAATTGCTCACCTCTGGAGCAATAGAGTGACCCAAACCTCTACCGCTCATCCGCCCTCCATTGGCACTTGTAGGAGCAGTGCTCCTTTTCCTGAGTGCAATTCAGTTCATTCACTATTTATTCGCTTGTATATAGCAACTAAGTTTAATATGTACAATCGCTGCCCCCTCTCTACCAAGGGGAGGTGAATTACAGGATTTCCCCTTCATGAATCTATAAACTAACTGGCATTTCATAGATTCATTCTGTAATGCTTTTAGAGATGGATTTGAAGAAAATCTGAAAATATTATTTAATACTAGCTTTTTAAAATATTTTTTAGCATTCCTAAAGCCCTCATATCCATTGCCAGTGTAGAGAAACCCATCGCCAGAAGTGATACGATTTTCTAAAATCTCTTATTTTGAGGCAAATATTTTATACTCCATCTGAAATAGAAAGTATAATTATGTGATAGCCAGTGAGCTATATGTATCCATGAGAAAAGGTAGAATACTGTAATTAAAAAATTATCTAAAACTGTTTTAGACAAAGGTTTTCATAATTTTACCAAGACTAATTTTACATTTTACCTAAACTACGGGAACGTGAGTAAAAGAAAAAAACATTTCTAACCAAAAGGACAAACGTTCTCGTTTTTATAAATATATATATATTTTTTTTTTTTTTTTTTTTTGAAGTTGCATGTAGACTAAGTTTGAACAGGGGGAAGATCAAATATTATGAAATTCATTAAAAACGTATTTACCGGACTTACCGTAAAGAATGATAATAACTAAAAAAAGGAACAAGAACTAGATTGATATTCTCATTTTCCATCCGTTCCGTGCTAATTTTTTAATCTCAACATATTACTATATTCTACATCCTTAGTTCTCTATTATAAAATCTAATTTTTGTCGTCATGTAGTTGTTTTGTGTTTTACGAACTATTCTCTCTATTACCAAACAAAGTTTGTTTTTTAAAATATATCCACCCATCTTTTAAATACTTATATAAAAATTTACTCAGAAATAATTTAGTATTTTTCAGTCAGGGTTTACTTTTGAGATGGGCTATCTTTGCAAATTGAAAATTGTGCTATTGCAAAACGGCGGAAAATGATTACGATATTGAAATTCACAAGAATATAATTTTTTTTTATCTCAGTCCTAGATAATGGGAAAATTTAATAACTTTTGGAACAGCCAAAATGTTTTGCCGCCTAAAAATCAGATGATATTTCTTACATTCCTGAATAAAAAATTAATTCCGATTCGAAAAATAATGCTGATTTAATTCGCTTAAAAATAAAGCTTTGTCGTGAAGAAAGCAAAACATCATTTGATTTAGCGAAAATTTGTAATAACAGTTTTTAAAAAACTGTAAAAACGTTTAGGTTAAAATGTTATCTGATCATACTACTAATAATGAACATTTTTATACAATTATCTGTTCTCTTTAATGACTCGTATGGACCTTATACAGAAATTTTTAAGATTATTATTTTGATTTGAGGGATCCAAGGAAGCTAATAATAAATTAATAAAGCTTTGCAGGTTTGAAATTTTTTACGTGATTCCTTAGCATTATTCTGTAAGAAAAGGTCAACCGACCTAATTGTAAATAAAATATTATAAAATAAGAGAAAACAGGCAATGATTCTGATTCATAAAATTCCTTAAAATGCTGACTAACATAAAATTTGATTACAAATAATTCAGTTGACCTATTTTTTTTTTATTCTGCTCTATTAAATCCAAAATATACTCTTAAAGGTATATTTACTGAATGTAAAATGACTAAGGTAGTCGATTCATTATATCTTCTATTTTCATATTATATTATCGGAACAAGTTGCTTATTTGCTTACAATTTTATAGTTAATTTAATTATAATTTTATAGTTACATATTCATTAAAAACAAATTATTCGATCAACGACTTAGATTCAGTTGACTGAAAAGTTATATCGTTAAGCGACAAATGTATACATTCGTAATTACTGATTTTTAAATTTTTACACTTTTAAGCTTCCAAATAAAATAAAAAAGGTTACTGTAAAATTCAAACTAGATTTTTCTATAATATCTCACTTGTCGTATCCTTCAGTAAATATTTATTTACTAAATATAAAAATTAAATGGACTATGTTAACGTACGGTATAAGAAAGAAAAATATCAAAAATCTAATAAGAATTAATGAAAAAAGTAATGATGAACTAATAATCTTACAGTTTCTCATATATACGTGTTTCTCATATATATATATATATATATATATATGTATGTGTGTGTGTGTGTGCGTGTGCGTGTGTGTGTGACAAGGGGTGTTTATTTATTCTTTCGTCTATTTTCTTTTGATTGCTACAATCTTATTTATGTTTAAAAAAGAGTATATATTTATTATTAAAAAAAAAAGAAAATAATAAATAAAAAACTTATATATTTATAAGAAACGTTGTGAACTATATTTAATAAATGTGATGTTTTGTTTCAAAGGTTATGGGTCATTTCTAAAACAAATGCTGTACACACAAATGTGATGTTATACAAATACGGTCAGTCAGAATACGATGCAATAAATACAGGTTTATTAAAAACAAATGTGTGTGTGTGTGTGTGTGTGTGTGTGTGTGTGTGTGTGTGTGTGTGTGTGTGTGTGTGTGTGTGTGTGTG
>JAAAKQ030312868.1:0-10000 GCA_010016005.3 Zanna intricata
ACACTCTTCCATTAGATGCTTGACTGTTAGTGGTTTGTTACAAACACCACACATTGGTCTATCTTCGCCGATTAGTAAATATGAATTCGGTAAACGCGTGTTATTTTTGTTATTACTGTTATTTTTGAAGACTTACATTTTTGAAATTTGAAGAACTTCCTAAAAAAATTCTACAGTTTCATTCTAGATGATTCTACAATATTGTAGAACCTCATTTAACTTTAACTTCTAGACCAATCCCCAGTTTTCAAAACATTTGTAGAATATTCTGCAATAGAAGTACAATATTTCCTGCAAAAGTGCAGATCCCGAAAGTTCTTTAATAATATAAAAGATATCAGTTGGTTTAATTAAAATTTAGAAGTGCATATGTTAAGATCGAAGTAGGAGATATAAAACTTAATTTCTTGATAAGGAGTGAATTCAGATTATCGTGATTAATGGAATTTTGAAAAATATTTTCATTGAGAAGTGCATAAATGTTAGCATAGTGATTTGACAATGCCTAAAAATGTAAATTAACCGGTCAAATTCAACCGAAAACGAAGAAATCAAAGCTTTTGCGAACAGACTAAACATGTGATAAATGACAGATAACTACGACAATTAATGATAATATTACATGTAATAATTACAGTATAATTATTATTCTTAGATTATTAATTATAATAAAGTGCATTTTTACTAGTTAAGAACAATTTATAAAGCAATCAAAGTTTTCAAATATTACCTTAATTAATAATTAATTAATAGCACTACCTTAATTTCAATTGCAGTTTGTCAAATTCAAACTGGTTGGATGGCCTTCAGTATTTATACACTAAAAATTAAAAAAAAAATGAACTACCTATGGCTAAACTCACAAATACAGTCTCTCAACGCTGCGCTTACAAAAATATTTTTCTCTATAAATCATGCATACATCTAGTTAAAAATAACTGTAATTGTGAAGTAACATATCGTAAGATCAAAATAAAATAATAACCTTTATTAATTAAATAATAATAATAAAAAAAAAATATTCTAGAACACTGAAGTACAGTGTAACTGGGTGGTGTACATCACTTTCGTTTACAACTAATATAACTCGTATAAGATAAATAATAGATCTTTTTGATTACAATTTGAAATATTTTAACGTTGTAGAAATGTTAATGAATTAAGAACAAACAATTTCACATCTATTGGCTAATCCAAAAAAAAAAAAACTGGTTCAAGGATGTTTTACAAAGTTAGTAAGGAGACTGTCAAGAAATGAATAATAAAATGCTCGTCCTTGCGTTCACCGAGTTAAATGCGTGTGGTAACAATATGTATTTATAGATAAATATAAATAATAAATTACAAAATAATATGAAATGAAAAACGTTTTTCTTAGCGCAAATTTTTGGAAATAATTCATTGATATCCCCAAAATTTAATTTCCGTTTATTAGATAAACATAAAAATAAATAAATAGTACAGGAAATATAAAAAAAAATAAATTTTTTATAAGATAATTAATAATGAATTAAATAAGTGCAAACGTAACACAAGCTTTTAAATAATCGTGAAGATAACTTAAAAAGTTAACCGTTCAGAAGGAATTATCTTATCTCACTACTATTTGCAGACGTATTTTTCGTTTATGCACGATAACCGCGAAAACTATTGAACCAATTATTATGGAATTTTAACTGTATGATCTTCGGTGTGTTTATCAAAGTATAAACCCCACCAATCTCGCCACTATATAAATAATAAATGAAAAAAAGCCTAAATAACATTTATTTTAGCAAACTTAATGTCATTGTTTATAGAGATCATTGACTATGTCAATATCGACTTCTTCAGACAGTTATTATGTGATTTACTAACTTTAATGTAAATTAAACGATCAATTTAATGTATCAAAAGATTAAGATTATTTAATGTATGAAAGATTAATTTGTATTTTTATCGTAATGAGTGGCCATTTATATATCTAACAATTGAAAAGTTATTATTCACCCAAATTAATCTTTTTATCGGGTAGGTTGTTATTAGCTTTGATGTAATACTAATTCGGAAGCTAAACAGACAAAGAGAGAGGTTGTTAATAGCGATAATACTAAAACAACATAGCGATAATAATGAGTTCACACGTAATTAATAAAAAAATTATTTTCTATTTTTGAAGATTTATAATCATAAAGTGCGAAGCGAGGGGATGACGGGGGATGCTAGTAATTCTATATTTCTGATGACTTAAAAAATTTAAAAATAAATTTAGAATATAAACAAAAATATACACCATCTCTTTGGCGAAGTGATAGGTAGCATCTTGATCTTTCATCCGGGTTCGAATCCTAGTCAGGCATGACATTTTTCATTCGGTAAATAAATCAATTTTCATATTCCCTTGTACAAGCTTCTCTATAAGTATTTCTATGGTAAATTAATCCATCAAGTAAAAAAAAAAAAAAATAATAATAATAAATAAATAACAGTTACAATTTCGAAGTTTATTACTTGAAAGAAAAAACGAATAATATTAATGGTTAAGCAAATATTAACTTCCGTTTTTGATAAAAAGTTAAATTTTAAGTCAATTTCATAGATTAACATTTTAAAAATGTATTATCTAATTTCAGGATAATAGATGAAAAGATTGTATAAACTGTATTGTTGTTATATTGCCCAACTTGCAAATTACTAACTCAAGGTAACGTTAAGTAAGAAAAAAAAAAAAAAAATCCAGATTAAAAGTGAATAAAAGAGTTTCTCATTTATCAATTCAACGTTGAAGTACAATTGAAAGATGGCACAAAGCAATTTATCTTTTGATTCTACCCATCCCATCCTTAACACGATCAAATGATTTCGCATTTAGTTCTGTTCACTGCCGAGCCACTTTATGCAAGAGATTATTTTTTATTTAAATATCTTTTGTGTCTTTTTAATATATGTTATTATGAATGCCCTATTTAAAGTATAAGTTTTAAGATAAATCTAACTATTTTTACAGGCTTAATTAATATTTTTACTATTAGGCTTGAACTTAATTACGTAAAAATGGCCTATATGTAATTACTTCTTTTTTTCTATTATTTTTTAAAAACTTTTTGTTAAAAATCTAGGGTACCGTACATGATAGATTTATAAGTTGATATTTCCATCATTATCAAACACTTCCTCCTTCTATTCTTTGGTTGACCTAAATCTTTTTAGTTTTGTTAGAAAGTAATTTGACAATAGAACTAATTTTGGTAAATCTGGCACCCTGCTTGACTGATCTTTCCTAATTAACTTTACATTCGATGCTTTTAATTTAAATTTATTCTCAATCAATAACGATCTTAAATGGCTCATTTAGCTGTACTTAGGAATCGAATATCTAATATATATTTTTAACATATACTTATTTATTTTTGTTACATATTAGAGAAAGTATATGAACCCTTAGCAAAAATCATCAGTAGTACTAGTTGATTGATCTACTACCATGGAAATTTAAATCTGCTGGTTGTATTAAGAACTATATATTACTGGGTGAGTTATGGAAACGGGAAATTATGATACTTTTGTTAGTAGCCTTGAGCGAATGTTAGCATTGAATAAATTATAGAAGCCAGCTCATTTTTTCTATATTTAGCCTGCGGAACCGCTGTAAGGTATTACTTCAGAAAATGAATGAGGAAGATATGTAGGAATGTAAATGAAGTGTAGTCTTGTACAGTCTCAGGTTGACCATTCCTGAGATGTGTGGTTAATCGAAACCCAACCACCAAAGAACACCGGCATCCACGATCCAGTATTCAAATCCATATAAAAAAAAACTGTCTTTACTAGGAATGGAACCTTAGAACTATCGACTTCGAAATCAACTGATTTGCGATAACGAGATTACCATTAAACCAAATCGGTGGGTTTATCATGGATACTCGGAATCTTACGAAACATACTTTTACTATCAAAGTTTTTGTAAAAATAATTCTAGTGTGCAGTGTGTGTAGGCTGCGCGTACAAAATTAAGCCGCCAGTTTAATTTAGGATGCCTTGATCGTGTACCATCCGCAAATGCAATTTACACATGAATACGTAATTTTGAGAAGATAGGTTCAGCAATGAAAAAGAAACTTCCCAGCGGCGCGGAATTGGTTCGTAGATAACATCGAGACTGTTCGAGCTGCTGTCATAAAAAGCCTGCACAATTCAATTCATTGTCACGTACATAGATTAAAAAAATTATCTTTTTGTGACATCTTTACCAAAAATAAGAGATCTAAATTAAAAGTAATTATTTTTCGACACTAATAGTTTCATTGTATAAAAATAATTTTAAAATGAAATAGTACTTTAAAAATTTCCAATTACGCTACTAAGAATAAAAATTCTCCTATCACTTTCATGTTTTACAGATGTCTTAAATTCAAAGAAAAATATATTTTAACAAACAGATTAATAGTAGTGCTGGATTAAGTTTGTTTTTTAATAAATCAAATAAAAATAAAGTTATTAATATTAACAAGATAAAAAAAAATTAAAAATAACTTTTAAAGATAGTAAAAAACAAATATAAACCTTACTTAATATTTTATTTTAATGATTCATTATATTGAAAGTAACGTATGCCTTTAAAAAAAATTAAAATAAAATTGTATTTTACAGAAATAATAGTGTTAACAAATATTTTTATTTATAATTTAAAAAAAAAAAAAACCCAGAAAAACCTATATAATGAAATTTTGGAATACACTGTATGAAATTTAAAAATTGTGAATTCATGGGAGAAACAGATAATTTTATTAAACGATGTTGACACAATTTTTAAGATTGACAAAACAATAAAACCAACTTTATCTACTGTGACTAAATAAGTAATGAAAACTCTTAATATATACATTTAAAATCAGTTTTTAGTTCCATAAGAATAATAAATCCATAAATAAATGGAAAAAAAAATTTAGTAATCGATTGGAAAATATTTGTATACTTTATGATAAAAAATAGAATTCTTAAAAAATTAACAATACATTAACACAGGGCACGTCAGTGAAGAGTGAAAATTTAAAAAGTTGGTTATTCATTTGATGTTTTGATGAGGGTAATAAACTTGATATACTGTCAATCATTTAGTATCATTTAGTAAAAATGGAACATTGATCAAGTTCACATCATGCTTTCTATGTCAAATCGTTTTATGAAAATGATGATTCAGTGACAGTTGTACGACGGTTATTTTCCAATCGGTTCAATATTCGGCGTTATGAGCGGATATATATCCCATACATGCAATTAACTTAGGGATTAAAGGTTTGAGAAATCTGGGTTCAAATTAATTTTAAAACATAAACGTAAAGATTGTTATAAACCCAAAAAAAACATTCATAGTGTTCAAGCTGCCATAACACGCGAATCTGAGATAAGGACCTAAGTTTTTCACTGCAATAAAATTAAAACTGTTCAAGATGTAAAAAAAGAGACTGCTTATTTGTTTACTCCCATAAAGTTTTGTTAAGAGATGTTACAGCGTTTGAATGAGGATGAAAACTTAATATACTCGTATATTTATATCAGATGAAGCTCATTTTCAGCTGAACGGTAAATTAGCATAAAGAAGCAAAATAGTCGATGTTGGAGCGCTGAAAATCCATTTCAGTTGTAGAAGATTTACTTGTTAGAAAAGTAGATGTTTTTAGTATACGTAATAATTTACTAAACTAGTTTGACTTACTCAACTAGTTTGCTTTTTTTCTTGTTAACATTCAATATGTTAAAATGTAATTTCTGATCCAATAAAAGTTACGTCAGATGTTGGTCAAGGTCTGTACCTTGACCTTGACCACTATCTGAAGTAACTTACAGAACTTATTTCTGAGGTAACTTTGGAACAAGGTGTGTTACTTTGTTCAAAAGGACAATTACTTATATAAAAGATTTTTATAAAAAATTAAAATATTTAAAACGTTTATTATTTGCGGATCACATAAACAATTACAAGCAAACTGCAAATATAATTGATAGATAATTGTTACAAATTGATTTAAATTCTTTAGTTGAATGATGTAGAGAAATGAACTTTTACTGAACTTAACAAATGCTTTCATATATCTTTTCATAGAAATACATCTCATTTAATTGTAATTTAGGTAAAAATAAACAAGTTTCACTTGTTTCGAATATAAAAGATTTAGGTATTATTTTTGATAACAAATTATGTTTTCAAATTCAAATTGAATTTATTGTATCAAAGCTACTAAAAAAAACAATTTTTTTTTTTCAATAGTTTCTCTAAAAGTATTTAAAACAATGATACATTTTGAATAGTTTACTTTTCTAACGTTTATTCCATACTTAGCTATTTGTTCTGTTATATGACGGTTCTGTTATTTGTTCACACACCGCGGTCCAAAAACAGCTATTGATAAATCGTTTCATTCTTTTTTACGTTATTCAGTATTTAGAATTGGTTCTTCGATGCATTGCTCTGATCAAAATTTTACAGACATCTCTAATTTAATATAAAAGATACTTAGTTATGAAACTGCTATGAAAAGAATTGATGTTCTTTACTCATACAATTTACTTGTAAATCGTTAAAATTTCCTGAATTGGTGCAATTTTTTTTTGTTTTTTACATACTTATTCGTTTATTGAGAGGTAATAGTTATTACTTTACTTGTCCGGAAGAATAATTCGACATTCAAGTACGATAGTCGTCTATCATCCTTTTGTAATCAACATAGCGACTGGATTGGTATTTATAATTCTAATCTATACTCATATTGATTTATTTCCAAAAAAAGTTTTGCGATATTAACGATCTATGTTGTTTTTTTAGCTAATATTATTTATCTTATTGTTATAATTTAATTATATCAATAAAATATTTCCCATATATTTGGAAGTAAATAAATAGATAACTAAATAAACATAGTAATGTGTCAATAATCATACTGATGATGATCGTTCAATTGCCAGAAAGAGATTATTTTTTTAATTAGATTTTTATTCTGTTTTCTTCTTTTCCTGTTTATTTTAGTAATCTCATAACATAACTTTTATCTTCGTTATGATAAAAGTATATTGAACATTTCATGATATAATTATGTACGAAAAACGTTAAAATTTCCTATGCTGTTTTCATGTATAATATAGGGTTCAATAACTCACGAGAAGTGAGTTAATGATATACGCATTTGAATTTCAGTTATTTTCTGATTTTTTTTTAATATAACCGGCTGTTAGTAAATAGTTTTAGAAATGTATGGTGTGTTTTTAGTACCATATCTTTCCGCTAGATGGTATAGGTATACTATTTCGATCGTTACATCAGAGTCTTGACAACAATCGTTCAAGTAAATTTATATTTATAGCAAAACATGTGGTCATGAATTAGTTTACCAGTTTCTTAATTATTTTATTTATTACAATTTATTTATTTTATTGACCATAATTTTTATGGTAAACAAAGTAATGGTTTTTAATTATGTGTGTTTTATGGTACATTATACAATAACTTATTTAAAAATCTATTAAAATACATCTATGAAATCAATATAAATTTATACAATGATTTTGTAAAGAATAGGTTTATAAATTTATTTTATGTAATCAGAATAAGAATAGGTTTCTAAAAACTTTTTATAAGAAAGGTTTCTTTACAAAAACCTTTTTAAAAAACCTCTTTATACAAACTTTTTATAAAGAAATTAAACATTGAACAATTAAAATATAAAATATATTACACTTAAGACTGATTTATAGATTAAATTAATAACCAAACTGTCGTTAATTAAATTACTTTTGTACATATTAAAATTAAAATCTCAAATTAAACTAAAGGTTTAGCAATCGACAGAGGTCTACTTTATTGATGATAGGCACCATAAGAGCTTAAATATCAAAATGTCTCTTGATTTTGTATTTAATTATTCTTTGATAGACAATTTTGATTACTATACCTTATTAGCTAGTCAGCGGACTGATTACTACTGTTTACTTGTTAATTGTTCAAGGATAGATTTAAGCTTATAACAGAGAACAGAGATTAATAGATTAATAAGTATATTGATAAATAGATTAATAGATGCGTACACATATACATCGTCACCATTATTAATTACAGACGATTTCCAAGAAAGTACTGAAAATTGCACCCCATTTATTATTACATCAATTAATGATGGAAAGTGATTGTATAAGTAAACATTAATCTATATGTTTGGATCTGAGACAGCCAAGAATCTGGTGACAACAAAGTTGTTATACTTCCCAGATAATGATTATTTATTCTTATATAGAGGGAAAAATTTATAAGTGAAGAAAGTTTACAATTGATTGTTTTTTTTTTGGGGGGGGGAGTGAATTATGATAAAACCTTATTGTAATATTATTATTAATAGTTTAAATAAACTAATAAAGTTTTGAAAGATTAAAAAAAAATCGATATTTGTAAACTTCTATCGGATTCTCCATCCCTAATATTGCCTAAAATATTTTTTTTTTGGGCCAGCTGTATAACTACAAATATGCTTAGGAAAAAATAAAAAAAGAATCGGTTAAAAAATATGCAATAAATAAAAATATAGATTTTTGATTTTTGGGGAAGAATGCAAATTTGGGAGCAATTTTTTTTAAAATGGTACTAAGCTTAATATAAAGTGAGGTTATGTTTGGTAAATTTTTGAGAAAAATGACCACAAAGAAACTACCTACCCCACCCTCTAGAGATATTGAACCCAAATTTTTGCCAACAAATTGTTCCATATACACGACTCTATGCCAAATGTTATCAAAATCGGTTTATCCAGTCCAAAGTTATTAAACTTCAAACACGCCAACACACGTACATTTGTATGAAAATTATTCTCTATATATTTTTTTGGGGTTCCTGGAACACGAAACGACGAGAGATGCTAAAAACCCACACTCCATTTTTTTATTTATTACCAATCATACTTTTCCTTCTCGCTGAATAGTTCTAGAGCTATGATTCCAGGAAAATAAACTCCAATTATTTTTGCTTTTAATAAAGAAAAAATATTTATCATATTTTTTATCTTTTAGAAATTGACTTTTTCATGAACTGAAGGGGTAATTGGTAGTTCTCTCCCTTTTTAGTTTACCTGAATTTCTGAATAAATTTTGTTAATTTTAAAAAACATTAATTTGTTCTAGTAAATTTTTTTATTCGAAGTTTTACTAGTTTTTGTATTTCTCAACCTTTGTCTTCATCTGCACCTCATTTATTATCTCCAGCAACTCTCTTTATCACTAATTTAAGTAAAATTAGATATCTTAGTGTACAACTCACCAATCGTTAATATAGGTGATATAGACCGTCTGAAAAAATTTTTTTTTCCATTAACTTGTCTCCCTTACAGTTGGGTACATTGCTTTCTTTCATATTTCATCAAATTACCTAGTCTTTAATATCTTTTCTTACTACCATATCAAAGACTGTCTCTATTCCCTTCTTTTCTGCTTTCCCCAATTACCATGTTTTACTATTACAAAATGTATTCCTCACAAACATTTGAAAGTATATGTTTATAATATTTTGATATATGTTACTTTTTAAAAATTTTAATCTGCCTTAAAACTGTCTTATTTGTGATGATCTTCTTTAGATCTCATTCTTCTTTTTTCCACTATTTGAAATTTTACTCTGTGTTAGCGCGTTGGCTAAACTACTAGCCGTATGGAGGATAATTGATAAGTTAATAAAAATAAAAATAATCTTGTAAGAATGAAAAACTGTATAATGAACTTAATTTACAGTAACAGTAACAATTGTATTTAGTCTAAATAACAATAATGAAATTTAACATCATGTCGAATAAAATTACAGCAAACTATTACATAATACTAGTAATATACAATGAAAAACACAGGTCATATCTATAATGTTAATTTAACATTTGCTTAAAAAAAAAAATATATATTAAATAAGACGAAATGTCACCTTACGATCTGATGATTGCACTGTTTGAGATTAGTAGAGATACCTGGCGGGTGCATCAGGATTGAAAAGCAT
>JAAAKQ030312879.1:0-10000 GCA_010016005.3 Zanna intricata
TAATCGTTTAACCAAGAAATAGTACTTATTCATTTAAACGACTACATCACATCAGCTACTATACATAATATATACATCTTGGTCCTCTGTGCACCCATAAAACGTCTATCTACAACCATTCTACAACTTTACATATTTGTTGATGTTATATTAAACATTGAAGCAATTACACATCTTTACAGAAACATAATAAAGCCTTAAACATAATAAACTCTTATAAGCAAGTATTGTGTCGGGGGTTACTACAAAACGATTCTGTTGTTTAGTTTAGTAGAGATGAATATTATTATTTTTTTAAGAATAAGTGACTATTCTTTTAAGCAAAGGTTGCACATTCATCAAAATACGATAAGTTAAAATATTTAATTTTATTAATATCGGTCTATATAATTCATCTTACAGATAACAAACAATGATCGAAAAGAGCCCGTTTTTGCATCTTGAAAACTCGTGCTTACTTTCTGAGGTAGCCCCAAGAGATGATATAGTTTTAACGAGTACGAGTGTACATACACGTGTAAGGTCATAGATATTTAATAATAATGACAAGCTTATAAGGCTCTTCAAAATAAAAATGGTACAGTTTGATTTTCTTGTAAACAAAATAAATTCGATCGTTCCATAAGAATTTTTATCTAACAAAACACCCAAAAAGTTTTCAGTAATGGATAACAAAAATATTACTGTTATCATTAATGAGAATTCTATACACGTCATAGCAACGTTAGGTCTACCTGAGAAGTACAGTTCTACAATTAATTTGACTAATTTTTAAACATAGGTACATTTTAAAATTTTATTTTTAATAAATCGGTGTGTAAATCTTTTAAACCGGTCGTTATATTATTAAAAATGGGAACGGAAGCTTGACAATACCTTTTATTTTTTGAATTTTGTTAGAAACAGCTACATTATGCTTGTGAAAATAAATTTACAAGAAATAATAAACTTTCTTTTTCTTTTTTATTCATTGAAATTTGACTTTCCATTCTCCAAATACAAGAAATTAATTTTTTTTAAACATTTCATCTAGATGTGCTTTTCGTCAATATTTCTATTCTTTAAAGATTTTACGTTAACATTTTAAAAGTAAATTTCCGTAATATACTGTATAACTTAATTGAAATTATTTATTTATTTTTTATACGATAAATGGTTCTGGGGTTACATGAACTAAAACGAAAAAGTTTTTATATTAACAATACTGTGCTGTTTCAACGAATTTTCAGGAAAGATTAGTAAAATTTTGGTTGGAGGATATAAATTATTAAAAGAAAACTTAGCGTAGTTTTGGTGCTACTAGAGAAGGTTTAGGAAATATAATAGTGTAACTTACAACTTACAAATACGGTTGAGGTCTCATTTCATAGAAAAACACATCAAGCTTGTCACTCGACATTCACTTTGGTTCGATATGGCTTTCGTTAAAAGTTTCCAAAAAGTTAAAAGTTTCGTTAAAAGTTTATGGCTCTGGATAAAAGTTTCCAAGATATTCGGTTTATCCATAAACCGAATATCTTGAATCCGAAAAAAACAATGAATAAAAAATCCAGAACACAAAAATAAAAGAGACTTAAAAATAGCATGAATTAAAAGATGAGTAAAACAAAGAAATAAAGAACCCATAGAAAGAACAAAAAATATAAACCCAAGTTGTCTTAAAGTAGAAAATGCAACAATTTTCTTTAAATCATTTTCAACACTAGCAGAAAATCTAGATAAAGTTATAGTTAATAAAGAAATAAATATTAAATAGTAAATATCACAGAAAAAAAAAAAAAATTAAATCGAATAATCAAATATAAACCAGAAGTAACAAGTGTAGAAGAATGAACAAGAGAAGAAACAGGAGTTGGAGCCGATATAACCGAAGGCAATCAAAAACAAAAAGGAAACTGAGCTCTCTTGGTAAAGGAACCAAATAAAATTAAATAAATAAAGATAAAAAAAATCATCGTCAAAAAAATTAATATAAAAAATATAATGGAAAGAACCAAAATTAAAAACGAAATGTAATCATACGAAATGCATCCCACCTGAAGTCTATTTCATTCCAGACTGTAGCCAGCATGTCAGGCGTTAACTCTGCAGCTGCGACGTTAATTCTATGTCTTATCTCAACAAGATCAGCAGGTGATAGTGAGGTCGTGTTCTATCTCGCTGATAATAATGGCGTCTATACGGTTCATCATCGTCTGAGTGAGGAAGTAACCGATTTTAAAGTATGTCCGGATAAACGATACCATTTACAATTGCCTCCTGGAAGAAGAACGAGCCGTGCAGTTTTTGTTTGTTTAGGACACAAAAACATTGACTTTAGGGGTACTTCGAATGTGCTGCAAAGTTTCATGATGGTTTTCAGTACACCATATTGAGTAGTTATGGATGTTCACCTTACCGCTGATGTGAAATGTTGAATCATCACTAGAAATTACATTACCTAAAATGTACCGTTATCTCCAATTTTACCCATAATTTCCACTCAAAACTGTTCCGAGCAACTTCGTCGTCATCTGTAATGTGTTGAACCACGGTTAGTTTTATGGCTTCAGGTGCAATCGTCTACGTAATACCCGCCAAACAATCGTTTGTGTAATGCCAGTCTCACGTGACGCACGTCGAGTTGATTTTTTCGGGCTTCGTGCAAAGCTTTTTCTGAGTTGTTCCACAGAAATTTCAGGGAAACGTGGGCGTCCTAGTGATTTTGTATGTTTAACAGCACAACCTGCCTCAACGAAGGTTTGGTGCCAAAAGTAAACTGTACGCCTAACAGGAAGCTCCCTACTGTAGTCTATACGAAAATTCCGGGCGATGATAACGTGGAGACGTTTTTCACCCACGAAATAAACAAAAAAAAAAAAAATCTTTACGAAAATTACGTTGAGCTGCAGTTGCTAACTGGAAATCGTGAAACCAAAACACACAGCGAGTACATTTCATACCAGTAAAGGTATTAATTTTTAACAACACTGGTGACAGTGCTGGTAGCTGAATTCGGTACTAATGAATTACGTGAATCAAAACTTGATGTGTTTTGCTATGAAATGAGACCTCAACCGGATCTGTAAGTTATCTTAATAAATTTTTATATAATTTTAAAATTGTGAAGTCCTTTTTGAATCACCGGCACAATAATGTAGGTTTTTGTGGAGGTTTACTGATCATATGAAATAAAACTCATAAATATTTAAGGTTAAGTTTTAATAAAAGGATTTAAATATGTGCAGACGAGAGAAAGTATTTTTACAAGAGAAAGAATGGTTTATAATTACATAAAATAACTGTAACTAATTCAAATAACTTGAAATATATAAAAAAAAGATAACAAATTGACCTTGGAAATTCTGTATTTTTTTAATAACCGTCTAAGTTTATTAAATAAACAATGTTTGTAACTAAAAATTCATTTTGACTTTCGGCATTCGGCAGTGTTCATTGTTTTTCTGAGATTTGGTTGTTGGTATTTCAATCTATTTCCATCTCAGGAAGACTAAGTTCCAACCCTTTGTGCAATCCGATACACAACTTGACTGCACGTTATTTCTATAATTTCGGTAGCTCATCATTATTGTCGCTGTTATAGTTCTATCTATTAAATTCCTGTGAATCTTTGTCTTTTCTTGTCTGATTTAGTCAGTTTATTAGGGGTACTAATATTTTCCTATCTAAATTAAAAATTTCCTCTAAAAAGCGATATGTTTATTTGACATGGCTGCAAATGTTTTGTTTCTTTACAAAATTAAGTAATCTTCGATGGGATTCTACGAGCTAGCTTCAAAATTAATTATCTGATAGTATATTTTTGATATTTTTTTTTTTTTTTTTTTTTTTTTTTAACCTCCGGAACCACCGTTAGGTATATCTTCAGAGGATGAGATGAATGAATTGTAGTGTGTGTGAAAAATGCCATGCCTGACCGGGATTCGAACCCGGGACCTGCGGGATGAAAGGCCGAGACGCTACCACTCGCGCCACGGAGGCGGGTATATTTTTGATAGTTTACTAGTCATTTGAATTTACGCTGTTTGAAACAAATATTTTCGTCTAGGTAAACAATACGTAACTGAACTTGCGGATAAAGCTACTCTATAGTAAATATAAAGAGTTTAATTGTGTGAATCCCACAGGCGTATATTTTGAGGTATTAAGTTGAATTTAAATAAATAGAAATAATTTTTGGTAATGCAGGACTGATTTTGAGCCACCTTTCTTAAGTCTGTGGCGGAGTGGTAGCATCTTGGGTTTTATTCGGGGATCCCAGGTTCGACTCCCGGTCAGGCATGACAATTTTTCATACGTTAAAAGGTATAAACTTTCCCCAAGAAAAAGTGGTAGAAAAAATTTACTTTCCTGTTTTTGTCTTACAGAAAAGACACATTTAAAAAAAAAATATATATATATATTTAGTAAAAGTACTCTGTAATAAATAAAGAAATATATAGACACTACAAAATAAAGAAGTAGATAATTATAAATAAGTATATACAGCTACATTAGTTTTTTTTGTAAACGGTTTTCGACGATCTTCTCTGTTAGCTATTTTGTCTCAGTAACCTGTTAATATGGTTTTTTATTTTATATTAATTTTTATAAAGCCAATATTTGTAGAATAGATTTATCTTTCATCTAACAAATAAGAAATATGAATAAAATATGAATTATTATATCTATAATAAATTCACATGCCCTAAAATAAATAAATGGAAATTGAAAAAAAAATATTTGTCCCTACCACAGAATTGTAAAATTAAAAGTAATTATAATAGATATGTTTGGACAAGTGTTTAAATGCTACTATATTACATGTTTACATGTGATATCATTCTGTTACGTCTGTTATACCCCACCCCCGTCTAGCCATTCTCTCACTTATTTCCAAAAACTATTACCGTTCACTATAAATTATTATCACGTTTTGAATGATATAGTCCTTTTTTTTATCTATTTAAAAAGATCAAACTCAGTATATATTCATCTATCTCTTGACATTTCTCATGAGCAGAAAATTTATAAAACCTTATTTTTATTCGTTTATGGAAATTAGAAATATTAAAGTAAAATTTGTTTCAAACATTTCACTGAGATTTACGTTTCAATGACGATTGTAAGTACATGCGAAACAAAAGCTGGAAAGGGAATAAAATTATAAGAATGTTCAGTTTGCAGTCAACGAAACCGGATTCGAATGAATGAGTTACAAATAAACGCTAGCTACTATATTATCGGACGTGTGTTATTGTATCGGTGTGATAGTGCGCGAGTATACATGCGTGAATGTCGACAGCTGATTCTTTTATGGGATTCTTTGCTTTTAAGGATAACTGTATAAAAAGAACTATTCATCGATCAGCTTACTTTACGGTATAGGTCAGACAGGATAATGTTGGTAGGACTGTGTATAACGGCCTGCTTGAGATGTCCCGCTACCTTTAATACTCAATCGTGTACACTGGAGTCGTCCTAACCTCATCATGGTGAGTTGTATACTGAAGATAATTACTGATTATATTTATTTATACCTGAATTAAATATATTATAAATAACTAATATAATTTTTATTAATATTAAATAATTATATTGAATGAACGAATAATTAATTCAAATGGATTGTCGTATATGAATGAAATACACGATAATAATAATTGTTTTGTTTGTGCATTGTTAATGTAGATGTTAAATTATTCTATTTATTTTACACTGGCAATGACGATTTTAAATAGTTCATAATTTTTTAAACGCTATTCTTTAATTATTAAATAAAAATATAACCTATCAGTCCCGGCCTGTTGTTGTACGTTTGTTTAATTTGTTATATTCAGTTTTAATTATTAACGATTAAAAAAAATAATGTTAAAAAAAAACTAATACAAATTATATGGAAAAAATTCTTGCATCAGTTTCTGTGAAAATTTTCTTAGAAAACATTAAGAATAATCTATTACACAGAAAAGATTCTTTTTATTTAAGCCCAGTGAATTAAAAAAACTATATGTTAGGAGTCGTCATCGCCGGTATATTAGTAAATTTAGCGTCGCACAACCACTTTGTTTAGAACGGCTGATTGAAATACAAAAATTACAGTAGATTAAAATTTTAGAATATTTAAACACAATGTTACAAACGGTTAATTGATGAATACGTTGCGTAAAAGTGCCTATAGTACGGAGACAAATTCTGCAATTTTATTCTACACGTTGGATGGTGTGTGAAGTTATTCAAATTCATCGTAACCAATGGATATAATTTTAATACTGTTAGCAACTTTTAATTTTGCTATAATATATATTTTTAAAATTATTGGTTTCCCTAAACTTATATCAATTTACTTTCGATGCACTATACCATATCCTCTGTTCGTCTGATTTTTGTCTGTAAGTTTAATTTCTTTTTACATTTAACAAGAAAATATTCTTAACTAAATATTTGTAGTCTTCATATTTATTGGGTAAAAAAACAACTGAGCAAATTACTATCTATAAGAGAGTATATCTTCAAAAAAAGATGTGTAGCCTTTGATAGAAAGCAGAGTCGAAGTGGCTTTTCTGTTCAGTTTTTTTTACAGAATTATTACATGTTACCAATATTAATTCTGAAGGAAGCTATAACATTTTTTTTCTAAATACCTCGGAATTTAGTTAGGAAATTTATAATTTTATTTCCTAGAAATAACGTTTTTAGAAACAGAAGACTGTTTCTAATACATGTGTTTCTATTAATTATAGACAAATTATAATAAGGTGAAAATAATTGTTTTAATAATGAAAGATAACGTTTTTAAATTGTTCCATATAAATGGTATATCATTTCTACAGAATTTTTATTACTTTTGCTTATATATATATATATATATATATATATTTTTTTTTTGTAAATGTAGATATACTCGTAATTTGGTATCTTGTTTGAAGAGTATCTTTGAAAATTTATTCGTTTATTCTCACGGCTAAACGTTAAAAAAAAAAAAAAGAACAGAATAGTTACAAGTAACATTTTCCAAAAAATAAGAACAGTAATAGTTAATGAGACAAAGAATGTGACTGATGATGTGAACTCTTTGACACTTAAAGCTTTACTAAAACCTCTTCTGTTATGTTTAAGTTATTTTACCATAAACGTACAGTGAAATGAAATAAATTTAAATCAAATTGAAGAAACTCCGTATCTTTTTATTCTGAAGAAAAAGAAATAAAGAAAATTAATTAAATGTGTATTTTATAATTGACTATCTCCATTTAATTTCGTTCTTGAAAATATCGAATTAAAGGAGCAACGCAAACAAAGTAAAAGCAAGCAAGCTTCCTAAAATATTTTTCAGATTTAAATTTTTATATCCCAATTCTTTTCTACTGACAATAAATCAACCGATTAAAAAATAAATAAAAATAATATTTGGTTGGAAATTATTTAAAAACGAAATATTTTTCCAAAGCGAAAGAAAAACTAATAAAAATTTTAAACATTTAAAAAAAAGTTTTATGCTATTTTATCTTTTTTTCAATTAAAATATTTCGCTTAACTACTTGATTTATATTAATATAAAAAATAATAAAAAATTAATATGTCAAGAAAGGGAGAATACTTCCCTCAAATTTCCTTTTGAATTTTTAAAGATTTAGCTTGCAAAAGATGTTGAAATTTTTATCTTTAGAATTCTTATTACATATCCTTAGCACAATAACTGGTTCCCATCGGTTCCGGGGAGGCGGTATAAATATTCAAAAAAACGTTATTAAGAATACAAAATTTTTATAAATTTATTATTTTTAATTTCTTCTCAATTAATTTATTTTCATTAAGTGCATCTTGGGCAAATAAAATATTCTCACCAAAATGGGAAGATTACTCCTGTAAATAGTCTAAATTAATACCTAGCCAAGATTCTAATTTAAGTTTGAACAAGCTGATTCTATATATTTCGTTAATATTTTGTAGACTGTTTTTTTGAAGTGTGAGGACAGATACACATACAGATATACATTTAGTAAGTTTGCGATTAAGTACTGGATGAAACGCAAATAAAACATAAAAAGTAAAATACGAGTAAGCTACGGGCAAAGAAAAGACAAGTGTACATGCATAGATTGCAAAATTATAGAAAAAAAAACTACCAATAATTTGTAATCATTGATTTATTGCCAGTTTAAAAAAAAAAAAAAAAATCGAAATTTTTTAACTACTTAATAAAATTGCTTGTTACTTTGTACGAAATCAGAACGAAAAAAGTGATAATTCAGTACTTTCATGAATTCTGATGTTTTACACGGAAAGGTCCTTGTCCAAAGTATTACAAAAAAAAAAGTTGACAACACAGTGGCTGGATTATCCCGACAAACGGCTTTTTTCTGATGCACGGATTTCACACACATACGCACACCTACACTCACAACTTAATTTAAAATATTTATATATTTTTTAAATACAATGTTTTTTGTTTATTTAATTCAATAATTCTAGCTAAAGCGCGCGCGCATACCATATTACATTCGGTGGTACTAGCAGCCACTTTAAATACATTTTACACTTTAGTTATTATTCATTTATTTAATTCTACCGCTCACCAGTAATGTCACAACATAGCGGGCAACTACATCAGTAGTCCGGCCGCTAAGTGGGGTCTAGGGTATGTAAGAAAGGCGTGGCTGGGTTATAACCTCACTTTGATGAAAAAAACATTATGGATCCAACGAGATGCTAATAGAAAAAATTGCAACGAATAAGACCCACTGCACTGCCTTCTACAACGTTTCACAATTATTACTATTTTTTGGAGTGGGGTGCAATTTAGCAAAAGAATTTTTTACACAAAACGTGTTTTTTTTTTTATAATTGTTCAAAAAAAGAATTCAACGAAAATCACCCTTCTAATTTTTATAACTCCTTTTATAACTCTTCAAAATTAAAGCCATTTTTTTTGTGGACGGGGTGAAATTTAACAAATTTTTTTACAAAAGTTGTTTATTAATTTTCACAATGTTATAAAAAAAAAACCTTAATTATGCAAAATCTGGAGACGATTTCGTTTTTCCCTGTATCTCCCACTCCCTGACCTTGTGAATTAAAAATTTAATAATGTCAGTACCCAATATCTAGAAGTAATTTGACCAAGTTTGGTCAAAATCGGTCGAGTGATTTTGGAGATATAATGCGATTTACACGCCAACATACGTACGCACATTTTGTCGTGGACATTTCGATGCTATTTTCGGTTTTCTGGGGCCCTAAGGATCAATTTTTGTCAAGATTTGGTGAAAACCGGAAATGCCCAATTTTGACCGATCACTAAACTTTCCCTTCTATATAGCTATACCTACTATATAGACGGAAAAGTAAAAGAATAATTACTACATTCTGATATTCAGATTTTATAGGGAGCTAAAAATGTAACGTTACAAAATATAAAACTTGTGAATTTTTTTACCCTCCTAAAGATTTTTATGCCTGTAACTATTGTTACTTTCCTATATTAAGTAATTAAACATATATGAAAAAACAAATTAAAGAATACAGAATTATAAAACAGAAAGAGACTTTTTTAAGACGATTAATTTTTTACGTAACCTCATACTGTTCATTATAATGTTTTAGCGTAGAAAAAATTGTAAATTTGATCGGTGTCTGAACCCGGGACCTATCGGATTAAGAAATAAGATCTCACGGATAATGACCTTTAAATTAATAGTTGATTTTGTTAAGTACAACAGTTCAGTCTGTATAATGTCTAAATAAACATATATTATTCATATCGCATATGTTTTTTTTAAAAATAATTTAAGTCTTTTTTATTAGTGAAGTACGTACAACATAGTTATTACCTAAAACCGAGCTCTATATACTTGGGAGGGATATGCTTTATGTAAACGGTACGAGTAAAAAAATCTTAACTAAAATATCGTAACTAAATATATAAGCTCTTAATAAAGAGCGGCCGGCCTCCGTAGCCGAGTGGTAGCGTCTCGGTTTTTCATCCGGAGGTCCCGGGTTCGAATCCCGGTCAGGCATG
>JAAAKQ030312890.1:0-10000 GCA_010016005.3 Zanna intricata
AAAATGAAGATTATTTTGAACAAATTCTGAAAGATATTGCTTTGTTTTATCCATATGATAGTTAAGTTAAGTTCCGGATAGAACTATGAATTTATTAAAATACTTTTTTTTTTTTTCTTTTTTTTTTTAGGAAAATTTAATAACTTTATTCACTTCCTAACAATAAACAAATAATTTATTTTAATCGGCAAATTATTTATAAGTACGAGTAGTTTAGTCATCAAATCTTACAGTAAAAGATGTAGAATAACATGTTGTTGTTGTAGCATAACACATAAGGCTGTTAATGTTAAAAATTTAAGATTATGTTAAGATTTAATTTGTTAATAGGCAAGATTCTCGACTTTCTGAAAACTTCCTTTTTTATAAAATTTTAATATTACCACCAGTATTTTTATAAAATAAATTTAATATCATTTTTGTTCTAAAAAATAAAAAACAACTTTATTTTACAAAGCTGCTATTTTTACACTACCACTATTTCACAAAATTTGAGCAATGACTCGTACAATTTTGATCGTATTTCCCAGCAAACAATTTTTTTTTTTTTGGTTAATTATTATTTTTATCGTTTTTGTTATGACAGATGTCATTTATTAAAGATTGATTTTTAGAGTAGTTTAGATCGGTATAATGTTGAAATTTAGTATAACAATTCATGTAGAAAAAATATCAAAACTTTTTGTAACGCTAATAGATAGACGGACGATGCCCAAATCGACACATCGAGCAGTTATACACTACAAAAATAACCCAAATCGGCACAAAGTTTATAAACCTTCTACCTGAAAATGTCCCATTTCGGCATAAGGGTAAAGTTTGGTTTATGGAAAGTTATTTTAGGATAAAAAAAAAATTCAAAGAAACCCAATTTATTTACTCTCATCTTTAATTTTACATAAGTAAATACACTTATTTACATATTTATGATATAAATATAAATTATTTTGATTAAAATAATGAGACACTATTTTGACATACTCCAGTGTTGACAAACTATTATTTTTATATTCCTTGATTTTTTTAACAATGAAGTCATGCTTTTTTCTTTGTTGTTATATTTTTAAATCTATGAGGTGTATTAAGACTATTACTACTACTAGATTATGTTCCTTGACATTTGAAATCTTCGAATACAATTAAAGTTTTTCCTCTATAGCTGTTCATTTCGAATAAATCCTTACTTTTACTATTAGTCATAGCCATCATAGGTATAGAACTACACTTACACTTACACTTACTTGGTATGTTACTAAAAGTCACAATAGTTTTCCTTCTAAGGCACACAGTCGATCAATTACTCTAGGTAACTAAACTATTATCCGGATAACTTAAAGGACTTTTTAACACCTCATAACAATTAGGCGGTGTCTTTAACTGTCCAAGCAATCCTTTACCTGAAGCAACTTTGCGCCGAATTGTGTTATTTTAGAAAGGTCATTAGGTAGGATTTTACCTGAACCCTTCAATTTTGTGCCGAAATGGGCTACACCCGGATAGACTTAACAACATTTTATAGAATGAGTGGTAAATCAAGCTAAAGGTGGTTCCGCATCAACAGAAGCTTCTTTTCTTTTTCTTTTTTTTATTTACTATTTTTCAGTTTATCAAGCGAGATGTTTATAAATTTTAAGATAATAAATCGTCGGCCTGCATAGCACGACTGGTAGCGTCTCGGCCTTTCACCGGAGGTCCCGAGTTCGAATCCCGGTCAGGCATGGAATTTTCACACACCCTACAAATTATTCGTGTCATCATCTGATGTAAATGCCTAACAGTGGTTCCGGAGGTAAAAAAAATAAAAGATAATAAATCACACTTTGAAGTTATGCCTAAAAATCTAAAAATAGATATCTTTTTTAAGATTTTTAAAGCAGCTTCTAAATTTAGATTTATAAAATTTCAAAACTAAATTTTCCAAGAACGATTTCCACAAAATTTTTAATAAAACTTTATTATATATTATTTTTTGAATTGTATCTGGAATATTATGGTTTTTTTTTCTTATTTTTTGAACACTAAAATAATTTTCACATTTATTTTCTTATGAACGTTACATACACTAAAATTAAAATTTGAATTTTTCGGAAATACTTTACACATTTTCAATAACCTTTAATAATTTATTTCCAGTTATTATTATAGATGACGAATCCCTTAATCGATCGATAAATTAGTCTAACATAAAATCAAACAAAGTTTAACAACCACCTCCATAGCACCTGTTCTAATATGATATCCCGTAAGGCGGAATACTGAAATTAAGGGTAGAATTGGTGATATATTTATATCTATTTACTCGTACTTCATTAAGTAAATACTAGTGAAAACTGTTCCTGGATAGAATAAATCTGATTATTTATTTTGTTTGTATACCTTCATTTTGTATTAAAAATAAATAATTAACCTCAAGATATAAAATAAAAAATAGCTATTTTAACTTTACAATAAAATCACAATTATTACTTCTGACTATATTTTTTTTTACATTATTTTACTTTGTTATAATTTTTACCTCCTTTATATAGCTTACTCTATCCTTAATTTCATACTCGACGTACGATATCTTTTACATATTTTTTTTCCATTTTTTTCTTTTAATTTTTTTAAACTGCTAACATATGATTTATTCTCATCTAACTTTTATTAGATCCGAAAATCTTCATGAGCATTGTTCTGTAACTAAAAGAAACAAAAAGAATAAGATGAGATTAAAAAAAGTTGTACCAGTATTTCCTGCTTATTTTTCTCCGTTCATACTTTTAAAAACTCGATTTTCCAGATTTCTGTCAAGTTTTTCACTCAAGATTTCTTATTTGGAAGTTTGCAATAAAAATACTTATATAAAGATTACAAAACCAAATTAGTCGAAACGCAATTTTAGATCATAAATACACATAGCTGTTTTGACGGAAGCATTTATCGAATCGTACTTTAATGTCAGTGACATAATTATTGTTTATAATTACGTTTAACTTGATAGGAATACAAATCGAGTCTGAATGGGAAGGACGTGTGTTGAAATTAGAAAAAAAAACATTAGAATGTGCGGCAATATAATAAGAAAATACTTCTGTTATCGTAATAATAATAAATTTATTATTTTTTCTATTCATTCAACGATTTAAATTATTTTAGATTAATTAACAAAAAAATACGCTCCAATTTAGTTAAATTAATATAAATTAGATAAATAACGAAAAATGTTTCAAGATAAAACATATGCTATAAAGAAATATGAATAAAAAACATTTAAAGATGTTTTCGTTGTGTCTAACATTAAAATTCAACAACACGTCGTGAATCGTTTCAAGTACTGGTAAACGAGTTGGGCTGTCTACTCGTTCATCTTAAGATCGTTTATAAAACCGCCTCGCAGCGCTCACCGCAGTATATGGGTTGGTAAGCAAGTAAACCGTTAATTGTATTAAAAAACAATCGAATGATCTATCGATTTGATTATCAGTTTAATAGACGCTTCGGTTAAAACAGCTGTGTGTGTGTGTGTGTGTGTGTGTGTGTGTGTGTGTGTTTTTATTAAAAGTTTTGTTATCCACTCATTTCTTAGGTCCTCATAAGTAATTTCTTTTATTTAAATAAACTTCTTCCATCTAAAGAACGAAATAAACTTATTTTTTTATTTCAGTGTAGGATATTTTTCTCCTCTATTCTACAAGTTCTATTTAGGTTGATTACTTTTCAAGTTTCCCTAATTTTAGTTTGTAACTATTATGAAAATTTAATCGAGTTTTGTGAATGTAATTTCTCATACGCTTTTTGTGTTAGATGCAATATTTAAATATAAAGTAGACAGTTTCAGCGATGAAATAGATCTGTAAAAATGGAATATTGAAAGGAAACAATAATTTTGTATTGGTTTTGCAATCGCTGTAATACGAATAGAAAAAAATCAGCATCGGATTTAAGTTGTTTAAGACCAATCATCTTTAACCATCTATTCAGATAGATTAAATTTCTTCAGGCATTATCATTAAAAAAATAATAATAATTAATCCTTTTGTAAAATTATACGATAAGATATATTAAAAATGCTTCTTTTTTTTTTTCTTTTTTTTGAGAATGAAAAAGATTTATATCATCAGAAATAAATATATATATTTTTTTTTTACGAAAATCATGTTTTCATTGGTAATTTCAATGTACTTCGTGTTAAGAACAAAGATTTGAAACAAACTTTTACAGTCGTCGGAATTTAATAAACTTAAAAATTTTAATTTACTTTCAAATGATCGACTAAACTTGAAGAGTTTGGGTTATTAAACTTATAAATATCAGATGGAATTCATTTATTTTAGTAAGTACCGCCCCGTTTTCTGTATTGACCAACAGTATTTACTGTTAAATTTTTGTATTTCTGATATATGTGTACATACCCAGTTGTTGTTCTTCATCTCTATGTATTATTTTATTTCTTTTAGTTTATCTATTTATCTTTTTCTTTGAGTCGTACTTTTAAGCTTTTCTATTCAGTGCGTTACACCTGCAGAAAATACTGTGTACCGAACAGTGGCGAATATAGGTTACAATTTTGGCGAGGCCCATGACCCCCCCCAATTTTTAAAATTAACTATCACCCCGAAAAAGCTTTTTTTTTTATTAAACTCTCAATCTAAGATTATTAAAGGATTGTTTAAAGGGGCTTCAAACACAGTGAATATTTGACAATGAAAACAGAATATTCTTTTATTACCAATTATCGATACATTGAATATGTAAATTAAAAGAAGATTGCCTTTTTATGTAGACCAATGTTTACAAAAAAAAAGTCCAGATTTCTTGGTACACTTGAAAACTCATCGAGAACTTCTTCTTCGTTAATTAGACGTCGCTAAGTCCGTCACGCCTGTACTTTAAAGTTATTAACGATTCATTAAACTTACTCAAGTTAGCTTAGTAATATTTTTAAAAAATTTATATTTTTTCTTATTTCGGGGGGGGGCCAGGTCCCCCTGGGCCCCCCTTATATTGGCCCTTGGTACCGAAACAGCATTTTTAAATGAATTTTGTACAAATCAAAAAAAAATATTTTATTTTTATTTTTTTGTTTTAGTGAAGATATTTATCAACTAATCGTTCTTCAAATGTAATCAATTAATTGACTAAAAAAATTATAAGTTATCTTGCGCTATTGTAGAGCTAAATTTATTAACATAAATCGAGCCAGCGGAAGCATAAAATTTTAGTCAAAATTTTAACTAAGATAGAAAGTAATAAATTTAATTATTAAAGCATAGTAATGATTATAATAAATTTTGTATAATATAAAAATAATAATAAAAAAATAAATAAATTTTGTTATCATATATATAAATAATAAATCCAATAAAACGTATAATAGATCGTTTATCTATTTATTTTTTTCAATAATACTTTTTCATCGATTGAAAACTATTTTTACATAACTTTAATAAAATTTATTTTCCGGGTAAAGATATTAAAGCTTTTCTATTTTTTTATGAAAGAGAGGACATCTACAGCTATGGTCATTAACACCGTGGAAATCGGTAGCGTATGAAAAATTGCCATTCCTGGACGGAATTCAAACCAGGGGCCTCCACAAGAGATCCCGAGACGTTACCTACTAGATTTAAACTTGATTTCACAAAAAAAAAAGTAAAATATAAAAATTAGTTATTATTTCAACTGATAGGATAATTAGCTTATTCAGTTAATTTCAAACTTGCATCTTCTTTAGAAATCACTAAAAATTATTGACATTTAATACAACGAAGATGCTGGAAGGAAATATTTAATCGGAAGTATACATCTAATACCTGTAAACTTAATATTAAATGTTGGAACCATTTCTAAGAAGAATATCATCTACTAAAAAGGACGTTTCACTTATTATATTATTTTTTTAATAATCTAATAAGGGTCAGTGAACGAATTGTGGCCTTGAACTTTCTAATACTCTCCACTATACCTAGCATAAATAATCATTATACTAAAATGTTTAATGCTATTCTATTTAATTTTTAATGCTAATATTCTATTTAATTTATAAATTAATTATTATTTTACTCGTAAATCTGTGGAGTGTAAACCGCTTCATATTGGAAAAATTAGAGATTTTTTTAATTAAAATAGATAGCTAAAATTCTGTAATATTTTTGGTAGAGATATTATTCTGAATAATATTACAAATAATAGATTTAAATGTATTTGCCAAAAATTAAAACTATCTAACTAACCGGTTAAGCATATTTTAAGAATTGATTTTTTATCAGTTATAAGTAAACAAGTTACTTTTTTTTTGGAAAATCATTCAGTAAAATAGATAATGTAACGAACTAAGTGAAACTAATATAAGGACTACAACTACAACATTAACTTGTTTCCAACTTTCATAAAAAATCTAGCAAAATAAAAATGTTTATATAAATCAAGTCCTCGATCCAAGTTTTCCTACTTAACAATAGCTTGAATTTTTTTAAGTTAAATATACCCTACTATTATTTTACTATTTCATAATAATAATTGGAATATTCTTACTCCTGCATATGATTTATTTTGTTTTTGTATGTTTGTGAATGCGTATTGCGTAGTTAGTTGATTTATTTTCAAGTTACAAACTTCTTTTTTATGCAATATATGTAAAAACCCTTTTATGAAATAAAATTACATAAACCCACATCCCGCTTCTATTATAAAAAAACAATGAATTTTAAACTTTTAAAAAATTGCATCATAGCTTTTATATAATAAAAAGAATATATATATATATAGATCTTTCTACTTCAATATATAATTACCGAATGAACCGAAATTTTCTAACTCGATCTTCTGAGTACGTTTGTGATACAGTTTTGGCTTAACACATTTTTCAGTTTTTTATTAAATTTTTCTGTAAAATTCCATGCTATAATGAACGAAACTATGTGTGTGTTAACAAATTTCTATAACATTTTCCATGTTAAAATAGCACCCAGTAAATTAGTTAGCCAGTGAAATTCTTGAGAAGAGTAGTATCTGTTGGCTTTTACCATAATTAATTCACTGCCAGCTAAATATTTTTGTAAATATTATCTTCAATGTATATTTTTAAGTGTATTACAGATAAAAAAGTGTTTAAATGAAAAAAATAAACCTGAAGCTATAGTGGAAATACCTTTTTAAAAGTCATAATGAGTGACACCCCGTGTCTTTAAAAACAGCGATTAGAATATTGCTTATATATTAAGACTATTTTTACCAATAGTTCAAGATCATTTATGATTGAAAAAATCCATTTTAATTTAATTTTCACCTTTTTTAATTCATTTTTGTTTATAGCTCATTTTTTTAAAATTCAGTACTAAATGTTGATGTTTACTGTTCATATGTATAAATATAAGTATATAAGTATATACTTACATACTTATTTATATAAGTATAGATATAATAAAGTTTAAATCATTCGATCGGTTATTAATTTAGGTTCGCTGTATAAAACTTAAATCACTGACATACCTACTAACACACACAGAACCAATATTTTCGATTAAATCTTATAAATCTGAACCTTATACCCAGTTCTGATAAATTAAAAGAAAAAAATGAAATTTATTTATTTTTTTATATTTCATTCAAATAAAATGTATTATACAGATATAATACAAGAAGTAATTTTAGTCCTCCTCCCAAAATATTGCTACTCATAAAATTACGGTGCTAAATATGTCGTCATATGCTTAATAAACAAAGAATATGAGAGCAGTGTGAGTTAATACAATAATAATCTAGATAATTTTACCTTTAACATTCCACAGTTCAACATGTACAGTGGTAAAATAATTATTTATATTAAACTATTCTTTTTTTAATACCGTTTTAGGTCTGTAATTAAAAGTTAAATTATCCAGGCTTCTGGGATCAGTTTATCTCTTGCAATGTAAGAAACTTTCGATCACAATGTATAACTTGTAAAAACAGATAGCTTAAAATTTCATTTCGTTTAATTTTTTTTACATTGAAAGGACCGTCTTCAAATTTCAGAAAGTTTTCTGTGCAATTAATGGATAAAACATTACACATACATACATACACACACACACACACACAGAGTGTTTTTTAAAGATTAGGCTAAACGCTTGGAAGTGATTCTACTTAACATACTGAAGAAAAAATGTCCAGTGAACATAGGTGCGGTAAAAGCATATTTTTCTGTCTGTCCGACATTTTGTATTTTTTTAGAAAAAAACTATTTTTCAAGAATGGTTGGCGATAACACAACAAAATTTTTAATTTACTTTAAACTATCATTTTTTAATAGGAAAAAAATAACGATACTCTTCGTTATTTGAAAAATTTCAAAATGGCGGTCGTTTCAATTTTTCTATCTTAAATATCTTACAAATTATTAGATTTATCAAACTGTGTTGTTTTAAAAATTATAAAGCATTTTTTTGTGAACAAAACGACGCCTTAGTCGTAAAACTCCGACGGCAAACAACAGAGTTATTGCAAAAAGCAAGCCTAAACCGATATGAGACCATCTTGTTTTTTTTTTTATTATCGTGACTCACTTGATAAATAAAACAAATTTTCTTTTCTTTAGCAATTTTTATCAGAATCGCGATATTAAATCACGATAGTAAAAAACAAGATGGCCGCCATACCGGTTTAGGCTTACGTTTTGCAATAACTCTGTGGTTTGTTGTCGGATTTTAACGAATAAGATGTTGTTTTGTTCACAAAAAAATTTTTCTTGATTTTTATAATACAACACAATTAGGTAAATCTAATAATTCTTAAGATATTTAGAAAAATTGAAACGACCGCCATTTTGAATTTGTTCCAAAGAGTATCGTTTTTCCCCTATTAAAAAAATATTACTTTAAAATAAAATACAAAATTTTATTGCAGTATCTCCAACCGTTCTTGAAAAATAATTTTTTTCTTAAAAAACAGAAAATGGCGGACAGACAGAAAAATATGCGTTTTCGAACCTACGTTTATTGGACATGTTAAGTAGTGGACATGTTTATTGGACTCTAGAATCACTTCCTAGAGTTTGGCCTCACCTTTTAAGGACACTGTATAGACTGTGTATATATATATATATATATATATATATATGTAAAACATTTAAAGAGCGTCGACACTAACCATTACGTTTCTCTCTTATGAACGAAAAATGCGAAGGAAACGATAAAATTACTTATCAAGTTAAATCTCTGATGATAAAATCCCAAACAGAATTCACAAGTTTTCTAAATTTTGTTTACGATTACAACAGAAAGCAAAATAATCAACGACATCACTACTCAAAAAATTACTCTGTAAAATACAGTATACACTTTATTTATCACACATTACTCAATAAATTATAGATTCTAAAAACTTTAACTTAAATCATTCGCAGAATAATCTAAAAAAAATTATTAGCGTAATGCAAAGTGTCTTCTTAAAATACACATCTGTTAAGGTAAAAAACAGTTTTATTTTATATTATGTAAAATTCATAACGAAAAATTAAGTAATTCTCCTGTGTAATTTTTCCTATGAAAACTATAAATAAAAATAATTTATTGATTTCGGATATTTTAAAAATTGTTTAAAAATATTGGTGTGTGGAACCAGGACTGTAAAATACTACACGCTTTTAATTTACTGATTACTGCTCATCCAATAACATATTTATGTAGGCAAATCTTTATCTAGAATTGCTCAAACGTAAGCAAAAGCCAGTAATAAATGAATCATTTAGATTGGCTCAGCAAATTCTGAGTCATAAGCGAACACCCATGTAATCATATAATCAGAAATTTCCAATCTTTATATATATAATTCTTCTGTCCGTGTGTATGTGATTGAACTCCTCCTAAACGGCTGGACTGATTGTGATGAAATTTTTTGTGTGTGTTCCAGGTGATTCGATAATGGTTTAGATTCACAATTGAATCCACTGGAAAATGTTTATTTAATTAATTTTTTATTTATAAATTGTTGTTGATCTTGGAATGTTTTACAATGGATCCGGCAGACAGCGCTGCGA
>JAAAKQ030312912.1:0-10000 GCA_010016005.3 Zanna intricata
GACACACTAAATGAAGCTCGTTTTAAAGGGGTAAACCCTTAAGATAAAAAACACTAAAAAACTGATAAGTCCGTTATTCGAAATCTAAAAAAATTTGCATACACGTTCACACTAATCCTTCTAACAATCCAAATTCAACAAATCCAAAATACAACCAAAAAAACCTATCCAAATTAACACTTTATTAGAGCTCAATAAAAGACGTCCGTCGCTTACGAGTAACACCACTCAAGTCCAATACCAAGTCCCTACAACCTGAGTGATTTCTTCTGCCATGGCAGAAAATTCCCTAGTCCTACGAAACTAACAGAAAGCTCGCTGTCTTCCTCCTACTATTACTGGTGGATAAGTACATAAATGCAGCTAGTACCCGCAGCGAGCAAGGGTAGCTGGGGACCCCTGTCGCTCTTCTGTATTCCCCTGTCGCTCCTTTTCGCCGCTCTTGGATCGATGAACAACCACAGCTTACTGCCCTCGTTCTGAAAATAACGCAAGCTTAGGCAAAGATTTCTCTCTGATTTTTTACGGCACTGACGACCAGGAGTCATGGCCACCCTTTTAGCCAGATGAGTGGGGTACGTGTCTCGCTTAAAACTCTTGCCGAATTTCGCAGAACTGGCAGAGACGAATCTAAAATTAGGTGTGAAAACCTGCAGAGTCTTGCTTAGCTAAATCAGACTAGCAAAAGGTACACACTCGACTGCTGGTTTTTTTTTTTTTTTTTTTTTTTTTTTAACCTCCGGAACCACATTTTTTACCTCCAGAGATATATCTTCAGAGGAATGAGATGAATGAATTGTAGCGTGTATGAAAAATTCCATGCCTGACCAGGATTCGAACCCGGGATCTCCGGATGAAAGTCGACTGCTAGTTGAGAATATTAAATATAACTCTTGACACAGTAATTACTTTGAGATACACGAAGGGACCAAAGTAATCTCACCCTAACAGCGAATATATCAGCTCACCGGGGCTTTCCTAGCCACCATTGTTGCTATTCTATATATACATCTACAATAGCATTAGACTCCATCAGCCATCCTCCACAGGACTAAAAATTTAAGGAAGCCAGTGACAATGTTCCATTTCTTTCGATTTTTCAATCACTTGTGGATCAAAACCAGAAATGACCCTTGCATGCTCTCTAATTACTTTGGTACTTCAGTTTCATACCTGGAGTAGACATGTAATATAGACGCATTCATTAAAGGCCCTTACACTCAGACAGAAGCCTGTATAAAAAAATAAATTATTATTACCAGAAAGTTACTTTCAATTATATTGCAATGCATGGACTTTTTGATGTTGATATTTCTATTATA
The DNA here is from genome assembly GCA_010016005.3 of Zanna intricata. Classification (NCBI taxonomy): domain Eukaryota; kingdom Metazoa; phylum Arthropoda; class Insecta; order Hemiptera; family Fulgoridae; genus Zanna; species Zanna intricata. The sequence continues at coordinate 1,323 of JAAAKQ030312912.1, forward strand.
GGTATGTCGATTACAGGTAATAATAAAAAAAGGCATGAATTATTCGAATATTTTTAACGTAGTTTATTGTCTCCGATTGCTAGAGAAGTAAATAACGTTAGTTTTATTAATGGAAGTGGATTGAATGTGTTTGATGAAAATCTTTATTCTATTGGGAAAAGAACTAAACTTTTACAAATGTTTCTTTTAAATCCTAATTCTCATTATAAGGACTCTCTTCTTACTAATATATGTATGTGTGTGTATGTGATTTTATTCTCTATTTTTTATAAATTAATAAAGATTGAAATTGAATCTGTCAGTATCTTTAAATCACATGCAAACGATTTATTTAATAAAAAGACTTATTTGATTTCTTTATCGACAATTATAGCTATATTATACAGAACTACTGTATACTGATGATACTGCTGTTTCTACTGTTGATAAAAATAGAATTTGTTAAAATGTCTACAAATCATTTGATAAATAAAGAAATTATATACAATAAAGTTGAAAAATAAAACTTTGAAAATTAAATTCTTACACTTTTTACATTAAATAAACACATATACATTAAAATTTTGTTAATTTTGTAAAGGTTATAATTTATTATTTATTTTGCAAGACATTTCGTCTTAGGATACCGGACTTAACAAATTAATTCTATTTAAAAATCTTAAATTCATTTACTTTTAAGATAAGAATCTGATATTTTTCCATTATACGTAAGAAATTTATCATGTTGGTTATAACAACATTTCGTAATACGATTTAAAAAATATATATATATTACAGTTAAATAAAAAAATTGTTTTGTTTTTAAATAATAGAGGAAAACTCCTCAAATTTTTTTCTGAAAAATTGTTTTAGAGGAATGACATACATTAAGGTAAAGGAAACATATTAGGATTATTTTTGTTAATTTAATTAAATATTAATTTAAAAATCATAATTATAAACAGTGTATCACAACGTTCTCGCGAGATTTTCATAAGCTTTTCTATTTGTGAAAATAATGTAAAATATTCATATAAATATATGTCCTAGAATGTTTAATTTGTGAGTTACGGTTAGTAAAAGATTTTACCTAACTGATTAAGTGAGGTCGCATTGAGATTTTTACGCTGTTAATTATGAGATAGAATTAGTGATTTTAGTTTTTAACCTGGAAATTGTAATAATTAATTCCCAAAACCGTATTTACATTAGTTTTTGAAGAAAACCAATAAATTGGGGTAAATAACTTTGTTTTTTGTGATTGTAAATACAATAACTTTGTTAAATGGAATATAAACACATAAAAATTTTAAACAATTGTTATAGAAAAATTAATTCTGAACAAATATAATGTACTTTGGATAAAACAAAGAAAAGTTAGAAAAATTCAAATTGTTTTTTAGAAAGAATACGTTACTATATCTGTCAGAAACATACATATTTAATGAAAAAAAAAAAAAACAAATTCTTTGTTATTGATGTGATAAATTTGCAAATCAAAACTTGCTGTTAAAAATTGCTGTTAAATTTGATAACTGTAAAATAAAAATAAATACATAAAAATAACTTCGATAATAATTTTTTTCCTTACTGACAGAAATACAGTAAATTATTCGAAAAATTTTTATTTCAAAGTTCACAATAAAATAACAACAGCTGATAAACAAAGTGCAATACTATAGTATGTTTAAATAATTTTTTTATAAGTTTTTAAGTATATCGGGTACTGTAAACTGTGCTATTAGCGATGGTTTTTTGTGTATTTTCGTTCGAACGTGATCGTTTTGCCATACAAGTAATATCGTACCTTTTTACAACAGAGGAATATACTAACATGATGTTGTTGTTGGTGTATATAAAGGTAATATTATAGCTGTTTCAGTAGAATAAGAAAAGTTTTCCGAGAGCAGGATTTCAGATCTGAAAACAATTAGCGCGATTTTCCTCAGTCTTCAGGATACAGGATCACTACTTACTATTCATACCAATTACGAGTTAGCTATCTGTCCAACATGACGGTGTTATTCATGAAATTACTGTTGATGCAGTTTAGCGCAATCGAGGCTTCAGAACAAGACGTTTTTCAAAGAGAATCGGAGTTCGATGGCTTTGAGGACATTTAAACCAAACAAACTTTATGCTTATCATAAACAGCTACTTCAACAACTACACCTAGGAGACTCTCCGTTTCGTTTGGAGTCCTGCAACTGGTGGAATACAAATCGACAATTCTACAATTATGTTTTGTTTGCCGACGAGGCAAACTGCACACGAAATGGTGTCAACAACTTACGCAATGAGCACACATGTGCAGAAGTAATTTCTCATGAAACGATGGAAAGCAATTTTCAACACCGATTAAGCGTCAGTTTGTGGTGCGGCCTATCACATTCAGATGTTTGGACAGTTCATATTACCTCGCCGCATAAATTCTGAGGTCAACTTGCACTTTTTTCAAGAACAGATGTTTTCTAACTTTTGTTTGTTTTATTTAATTTATCTTACATTCTTTTGTTCAAAATTAAATTCTCTTAAGTTTTCACTAGAATGTTTACGTATCTATTATCCAGTTAACAAAGTTATTGTAAGACAAACATAAAAAACAGTGCTTTTACCCCAATTTATTGGTTTTGATTCCAGATTGAAAAATAAAAAAAATATTGCAGCTACGGTTCTGAAATTTATTTTCTCGATTTCGTTAGGTCAAAACCTTAATTAATCACTAACTTTGTCCCTTAGTTAACATCCCAAAAATGTTAGTACGACCTCATTTGACCGGGGTTGATGAAATCCGAGCGAAATATTTCACTCCCAATAATTCGTAAATGAAGAATTTTAGGAGATGCGTTTACATGAACTTTTTCCATTATTTTGACGAGTAGAATAGATTATAAAAATCCCGGGGAAACTTTGTAATTCACTCTGTACTTTATCTCAAAAGTAAAAATAAGTATAATTACGTTTATAAAAAAAAGGAAAAAAGGTTTTTATGTAAAATTTTTAAATGAAAATGAAATTTTACATTTAAAACTAGGTTTTGAACATTAATTTCTGAGGATGAATAATTAAGGTGGAATGTAATCATATTAAAAACATTTGTAATTTTAAAAATGTAGTAATTATTATTATAAGATGTAACAGAATAAATCATTTATATCCGTAAATATAAAACAGCATACCTCTTTTATGAATAGCAAAATAACATACTTTATTAATTATAAAAACGGAAAAAAATATATATTAAATTCTAATCTTTCATAAATAATTAAAGTGTTTCGTTTGAAATTATTTCATTCATTAATTATTATTCATTAAAGTTGGGAATATTCATGTAAATTATTGAATACTGAAGTGTTGAACGGAATTTTTTTAATCAATTTTTATTAAAATTATTTCTATAAATTGTATATTTTATTTATCACAGAAAAAAAAAACAATGAACGTGTGTTTAATGGGTTCGTGAATATTTCTTTGAATGGAGAAAAATCTAAAATTATTTTTGAAATATGACATTTTAACAATTTTTTTACGCATTTTTCTTGTTCAAAATCTATTACATTTGGCTAACACATGAACTAACATATCAGTTTGGGGATATCAAAACATAATAACTTCTAAAATGAAGAATTAGAAAAAAGTTAGTTTTTATCCTGAAACAAATGAATTTATATTAAAATAAGATAGATTAAATTGGCCCTGTATAGCACCGTAAACAGTTTATGATCGTAATAAGTAAAAAGACAGTGTGTAATAGAAGACCTGGCCAAAATATAAATAAATTCAGAACAGAAATAACAAGATATCATCTAACTACATATTCAAAAACATACTGGTGTTCAACAAATTGTATTAACCAAATAAATTATTAAGTACTACTGTCCATTAACACTGTTTCTTTGTTTTTATTATCATTTTATTCATTTATTTACTGAACATAAATACATACAGGAATATGATTTATTTGTTTAAAATTAGTTCAATTTCTTAAATATTTATTTTTAAAAGCATCATTCTCACTGTTTTTATGAAAATTACTTATTTTCTTTGAATAAAAAGAAACGAATGAATTTAATAAAAATTATACGTCAGAAAAATAACTGAACACCTTTCTTCTATTATTGTTAACTTATGTAGTCTTTTATAGAAAATTATTCGAATTTTGAGCATTTTTTTATTAAGGAAAACTAGTGGATTTGATTTTATTTTGGAGAAAAATTTTGAATTTGCTCATTTAAAAAAAAAAAATTTCAATCTTTAAGGGATGATAAATAAATATGGCAATAACATTTGAATAAGTAGAAGTTTTATTACATTTAGGTTTTTTCTTTTACAGTATTGATCTTTCCATAACTTCTACTGCAAAATAGTATTGATTTGTTAATTATGCTGTTTGACGAAATGAAATATTAGCAATTGCATTATTTCCCCTTTTATTCTGCATTTGTCTTTCTAATTAATTTGTATTATTAATCTGTTTAATAATCGAAATTCAATTATAAGTTAGTAAATACCAAAAGACTGCCTATATATTCTGCATGTATTTAAATTTCATTAAGTAACAGTAACTTTGCTAGATTACATAACATATTTACTAGGTAATACCCTTCACATACAAGGTTATTTAACTTGCTAGATTATGAACTGAACTATATCGGTTAATTTTAACTATGTAGTAACGGATCATCCCATTCGTACATCAACATCAACATTTTCTCTTTCGTTAAGCTATATAACATAAAATGTTTGATGATGAATAAACTTTGGAAACCTAACTATTTGATAAAATTACTTCACCTGTAAATGTTCTCAGTGGCGCGAGTGGTAGCTTCTCGGCATTTCATCCGGAGGTCCCGGGTTCGAATCCCGATCAGGCTGGCATTTTTCACACACGCTACAAAATTCATTCATTTCATCCTCTGAAGATATACGTAACGGTGGTTCCGGAGGTTAAAAAAAAATTAAACATTCATAGTCGCATGAACAACTAAATTCATTAGCGACTGGAATATAACTATAAATATACCAGTAAATGTGTGTAGTCTTGAACAGACTCAGGCAGACCATTTCTGAGACATGTGGTTAATTGGACCCCAACCACCAAATAACATTGTAACATTGGTATCCACGATCTAGTATTCAAATCCGAAAAAAATAAAATACCCTTATTATGATTTGAACCTACGAACCATACTCCGAAATCAGCTAATTTAGAATGTCCAGTTTCACCATTAGACCAACCCGATGGATTTTGTAAAAATGTTTTAAAATTTGCTTTTAAATTTTTCTTAGTTTTTTCAAGTCACAGATATATTTATAGTACCTAATTTTTGGTAACTGTTATAGTTAAAATTTAATTAATTAATTTTATTTGGATAATTTGAGCGAACTTTTAGTTACGCTTTTACTAAGAAAGTGAAAGTTTAATCTTTTTTTTTGAAGTTTTCAAATTTATATTATAGATAAAAGCGAAATCAGCTAACTTAGAAGAAAGTTAGTTTAATCCTGAAACAAAGGAATTTATATTAAAATAAGATTGATTAAACTGGCCTTGTGTAGCACCATAGACAGTTTATGAACGTAATAAGTAAACAGAGAGTGTGTAATAGAAGATCTGGCCAAAATATAAATAAATCCATAACAGAAATAACAAGATATGTGAACTACAAAATAATGCTAACGTATTAAAAAAAAAAGATAAATAATATAAATAAAATATTTTAAAATCTGCTGTTGTGAAAAAAACATAGAAATAAAAAAAAGAAATAATAAAAAAAGAATATAAAAAAAATTTTTGTAGAGGGAAAAGATGAGAGATTAAAATCTGTTTGTACGCGATCCAGTATGGAGAGTATACGTTATTAATGAATACTTTTCTTTTTTTCTGGTAATAGCGTAAAAAATAATTTTCATTTTAATTAAATTTATTACGTTGTTTGTGTGCATGTTATTTGTGTTTTATTATACGATCATCAGGAAAAATGTTGATTTCACCTATTTAATCATTCGCTATTTAAAACATGTAATCGTATATTAACAAACTTTTGGAATACCAATCCAATACAAGACCAATAAAACTATGTGATGAAATCTAAATTTTGCTGTTCAAATTTTTAATTACTTGTTCAGTATATATATCCAACACTCTCTGCGTACTAAGTATAATTAAATCGGGTTCATTACTTTAGAAAGTTTCTAATAAACATATTTAGAACTTCAGATTTGTTTCTTTTTTTTTTTATTAGTTCAGGCCATTTTTGGACTACGTTAAAATGATTTGATTATTTTTCTTATCCCACAACTTCCTCACTATTTTTACATGTTTTTCTTCTTTCTTCACTCCACTTGAAATATTTCATTTAGATTTTAGTTTTCTTGATATTTAAATTCATCTACATTTCCTAAATGTATTTTTAATATATAAAATGTTTGTTTTATCTCATATATCATGTACATCTCATATATATATATATATATTATATTTATCTCATATATTAAATGTTTGTTACTACCTCGAGTACTTTTTAATTTCCTTGTACAAACTAGGGTTCTATTTCAATGAAATTAAAGTGTTCTTTGTCAGTCTGTTATTGTTCACTCTATATAAATACTCTACAATGTTAACCTTCTTTTATTGTTATTTCAATATTTTCTATTTCTTTATATGACTTTTCCGCTTTTTTATTTGGTACATTCCTCCTTATATTTTCTGAGAATTCTTTTGTAACTATTTTTTTTTCCTACAGAATGTTTGAAGTTTTTGAACCATATGCCTCTTTAAATACAAAAAACTTTCTGGAAGTATTACTGTTTTATGGTGTCTTAATTTCGTTATTCTACCTGTCAATCCTTCTTTTATAACCTGTTGGGAACATTACCTTTTTTAAGTATTTGGATTTTTACCCAACCTTAGATTCTACTGAATGAAAAAAACCAGAAGATCTTTGTGGCAGTAAGAGAGTAAAATTTTTGTGGAGGTTTGTGGCTTCGGCCATTCCCGAGATTATATTTTTTCTAAATTTTAAAACATTTCTGCATTATACAATTTTAGTTCACTTTTTGCAAATGAAATAAATTTTATTAATTCAAAATTGTCTAACTTCTTACTTTTTAAATTCATTCCCAAATTCTAATAATTATTTGCTATTCATGAATTTTTAGATAAAAGGTTAATCTTTTTGTACGAATTTTCCTTTTTAATCTCCATTCAATTTTTTTTTTGTCGAATAATCTAATCGTTTTCAACTGCGTCAACTTTTACAATGAGCTTTGTGAAATCAATTAACAGTAAATTAGCAATGAATATGAAAGACGTTTGAGAACATACGATAAACCTCCGGAACTTGTGAAGTATTAAGACAGAGAAATCTAGTCAACAAGATCTGTGACACAGGAAGCATTTATTCTGAAATTATTCTTCCTTGTCATCTTACTAATGAAAAATAAAATGAAGGTGCACGGTACTGAAACCTTTTCAGACGGTGAAGCAAATAAGGAAATTAATGTAATTAATTTCCTATAATTCAATAAGGAATTAAATTGAAAAGTAAATTCTAATAATGGGAGGAAAGACAGAATGCGGAAGAAGAATTAGACTGCTTACTGACATTAAGAAAAGAAGAAGCTTCAATGAACTGAAGGAAGGAAGGAAGGAAAATATTCAGAACCACGAAACTGGAGACTATTAGTTCAAACCGTCTAAGGATAAATTTACTGAGGAACAAATAGATGATTATTCTAAATTAGTAATAAAATTCCAAACTACCAGTAGTAAAGAATCATCACTTACTCTGTTTTTTCTCTCTTTTTTTTTGTTCAAAATGCGAATTCATTTTACCGACGCCCAACCAAGCCTCAGCAGTGTCGGAATCGTTTACAACTGCCACTAGATGTTGGCCTAATCGTATGTATTCCTGGGAACTATCGACTAAATTCCACCCCTGGCTTCCCACCCTTCCTGGAATAGCTTAAGCAAGCATTCATCAAGAAGGGGGGTACATTTATTAATAAAGTACAAATTATATTAAATTATTAATAATAATAGTAATAAAATAATTATATTTATAAATGAAATCATATATTACAACATTACAAAACTTAAGAGTAAAGTGTGAAAATATTGATGTTTTCCTTAAAATAAAAAATAAAAAATTGAAGTTCTACTATCTCATTGATTATTTAAGATAAATGTGACGTTATACAATCGTCGCTGAGAACAGGAAATTTAAATATTAAGTGTACATTTCAGAGGATTGCAACATTAGGTCAGCTGATGCAATCAACTGCTAGTTGATATCAGCAGTATCTTACCACCAACCTTTGTTTTCCTGTTTAACCTCCGGAATCACCCATAGGAATTACTTCACATATATGACCATGTATTCATTAAAACAATTTTATTTCTGGACATGTCAATTGTGTAGAGAATTTTTTAAAAGGTTTAACAATCCAAAAGTTTAAAATAGATCTTTTGTAAAGGAAACGTTCTTAAGTTCGGTATTTTGTGACAAAATATTATAATATCCGTCTAGAAAGCAACAGTTTTATAAATAGTAAAAAAAAAGTGAATATATGGAATTAATTTTTAGTTAGTCATGGGTTCCTAGATTTCAAACATTAACCCATCGGGTTGGTCTAGTGGTTAACGCGACATCGCAAATCAGCTGATTTCGAAGTCGAGAGTTCCAACGTTCAAGTCCTAG
>JAAAKQ030312923.1:0-10000 GCA_010016005.3 Zanna intricata
TTGTACAAGACTACACTTCATTCACATTCATACATATCATCCTCATTCATCCTCTGAAGTAACACCTTACAGTAGTTCCGGAGGCTAAACAGATAGAGAGAAGAAGGAATGTCTATACCATAAAAAATTTGCTACATCTACCTTAATTAAAAAGAAAAAACTTGTATTATAAAATAATTTTATTTTATATTGCAGGTGTAAAATTCAACAGATAATCAGTGCATTGGAATATGGTAAGGAATGTCTATACCACATAAAAAATTTGCTACTTCTACCTTAATTAGTGGAGATGTTTGTATTCCATAGTACTTTTACTTAAGTAATCTACAACAATACTACTGTATTATATTTACTGTATGCCTATATTTCCTTATACAGAGAAATATAATTATAAATTAAATTTAAAATAACAAGCATTCTATTTAATGAATGACGCACACATTTAATATAGGCAAATAAGTACTTTACTGATAATTCAATAATCACAAATTATTTACCATGACTAGCTCTGTGAACCCAGTAATAACAGAAATCGACTGATAGTGCGGCAATATACCACGTAAGAGGTGAATCCCAAGGTAAATTGACTAGTCTGAAATTTTCATAAATGAACACATAAAGAAAGCCTTCACCACCACGAAACAATAACCTGTAAAATACCATTAATATTAATGATTAGAGTAAAAAAAAAAATTGTTAAAATCTGTTAAAGTTAAAAAACTTATTGACCATCAAAAAATATTTTAATGGTGAGTCCTCCATTAAAAAAATATTTTAATGAAGTCAAGGTTGTATTATATAGCTGTTAAAAATATAATCTAGTAAATAATCAGGAGGTCTTTGACTCCTCAGAATAAGAATAAAAATTCAAGGCAGAAAATGAACGAGTACCAAAATAACCTTCACTATTATTCATAGTTACTATTTATGCATGTTTTTACAACACAGTCTTACATACTTACAAGGATGTCTAATGAATACTGTAAGAATATTTATGTTTTGTCTATTCATAACCACAAATTCATACTAAAAATTAATATTAATAATACTACAAAATAAAATTCTCTTGACTGAAATATTATTTTTTTTTAATCCTGTAACTATTTTTTTTTTTGTCATGATAAAGTAAACATAATGACTCCAAGTCTCTGAAGTAAAAGAACATAACATAAGCAAAATTTAGATTTATACCAAATCAATTATAGTCGTTTTGACACAGAAGTATCATGAATGATAAAATAAGCAACAAAGGACAAAATTAAGTTCATTTTTCTACTATATCTGGAGGATGGTAGTATATTTACATGAAAGTATAATTTCAAAATGGTTACACTGATATTAATGAATTAGTTGTAAAACAAATTGTAAAAAATTAGTAACAAATAATTGTATAACCTTTTCATTAGATTTATTATTTTGCAAAGGTATATTTTTCATAATGCTCTATCAAGTAAGGTCATTGAATATCATCTGATACCCAAACCAAATTATATAGTAATCTGAATTATATTACAGAAGTATTCAAACTAAAATTTATGATAACTTTGAATTATTTACCAGATGAAAAATTCATTAATTTTATTTTTTAAGAGCAAGAAAAGCAACCTAGTCAATATAAAGTATTTTTAAGACAAGATTTGATAAAACAAATAGTAAGAAAATAAAATTTAACAACTATAACAAATATAAAAATAAATTCCTCCCATCTACTATTATAACCTTTATAACAGATTCTGAGTAAGCAATTTTTTTTTTTAAGATATGTGCTCTTTCTTCTTTTTCTTCTTCTCTATGTGTTTGATAAAAGCCTGTTTTTATTGAGTAAAAAAATAGGTGTGAATTCTAATGGTTACATCATGGTCTTCCACTAAGTGTGTACAAAAATGTTTCTTTTTATCATGAAATAATTTACCATGTAACTCTACAGACTCATTTATGAAAAAGACTAATTATAGGTTAATTTAAGAACTATATAATAATATTCTGATTGGTACTAATTCTTGTGAAAAAGTGAAATATTTATGTATTGACTAATAGAAAGTGTTTTTTTATTTTTTTTTATAATATAAAATCTTGTACTGTAATTAGAAGAATATAAAACAGATCCTGTTACTTTGAATTCAATAACAAAACAGAGTGAAATTTTCTACTCACAATGGATTAAAGGTAAGAAATCATTTCCATGGACATTGCATAAAATGATTATAAATATCACAATTTCTTTTATTAACTTCTAATAAAAACTTTAAAAAGAAAAAATCTTTTAGGACTATAACCAAAAGCAAATTATGTTACTTAATTTTTCAAGTTATTTGTATTAGGTGTCAATGCCAATAAACCTCTATAGACTGATGGTACAGGCAAGTTCTATGCTCTTAACTTAAAAGCAATTAATGGGGAAATTTCATACTTCCCCATTAAGTTAGGCCATTAGATATGGATAAAGAGGGGAAATTAGACACCGGAGAAAGTAAAAGATTTGTATGGGAAACAATGAAAATATAAATATGATCAGGAAGGAGATGACAAGATAAAGTAAAAATATTAATTTGAAATGAATGCTTTACTAAATAATCGTGAAGAATTGAAGTTTAAAATTTTTCAACACAGTTTTATGATTTTTATATGGTTCTGTGATTTTAGTTAAATCATTAATACACTTTTCTCTGCAACATCCGTTTCTAACAAAAATAAATTTTTCCTCAATTATTATCATTTTTGTTTATTCTGTCCTATCATTAAGTATTTATTATGTCAACACATATATACCAATCTATATAGTGTAATATTATATTTTGGGACTCCTTCAGAAACTCAGGATGAGTTTTTCAGAGTAAAAAAATAGGCCATGTTTAATGTTGGTAATTAAGTCATATAAACAAATTTATTAAATCAAAAACATGCTATTTTTGTAAGTTTCTATTCAATACATTATTTAACCAGTTATTCAAATTACAGCAATACTGATTAAGTAAAATAATTAAGATTTTCTCATTAAAATAAAAATATCCACTTTATCAAACATTATGATAAATAATAAATTTTTCATTATAAAATGATTTCATCTTCCTTGAAGTGCCATGTTAGGCTTCTATGTATAATTTTAATAAATCGCTTAATCTCAAAAATTGTAAAACTAATTAAACCCACTTACCAACAATTTTATAATTTATTCAAGCGCTTTCAGAATATAATTATTCAACTCAAATGTATTTTTTAATTTTATAAAACTAAAACTTGAAAATATTTTAAAATAAAGAGTTGTGTAAATTGTTATATAAATATATAACAGTGGTCGTCATATGTTTAAAATTAAGTTGACTTACGTCCTGTCATTGCAATTGTCTCACAATTATGATAAATTTGAAATGGAACGGTATGGTTAACTCTCTCTATAGTTATTATTTGGTACTCGTTTAAACAATATATCATTATAAAAACTTGTTTGCTCATATATTAATTTATCATTATTAAAATATATATAGTACTTGCCTACATTATTAGTAATTTGTATATTATTTGAAAAAATTTTATTGAAATACTCGACTTTTCAAGATCACCATAATAAGAAAGAATAATTTAAACATAACAATGTATTGATAGAATATAAAATATTTTATTTAAAATAAAACATGCATAAATTAATTCAAGTAACTAAATACATTTTTTAGCAGGTAAATGATAATTTAAGTAGGCTATTTCTTTTAATTATAATTTTTAATTTTTTATAAAATAAATAATGAAAGAGTAGATTATAAATTAGAGGAATGATTTTATTAAAATTAACATAACCTGTTTTTTCAGTTTTCATTTAAAAAGTAGTACTGCCTTGATCTTGGATAAAGACAAACACAGCGTTGGTAAAGATAGATAACAAACAGGTTACTTTTCGGTTCATTCATCTACATTAAAGAACATGTATGTAATCGAGTACATGATAATTTTACTTTGTCGGTATTCACTAAATTTATTTATAAATCTATCTTTATAAAATATTTAATAAGATGGAAGATTGAAATAGGTTTTGCTAAAGGCAGGAAAATACATTCAGGTAAATCATGTCATTTTTAAATTCATTTAATAAAAAGATTAAATAAATGATTAATTACCTTCCACACTCCTGTATCACACCATGAGATAATGATGTTATACCATCATTTATCCTCATTAATGGTTTCTTTTCAATCCATAATATAATATTTTCTATTAAAATAAATGCAAGAAAATAAGGCCATGCCTGTAAAATAGAGAAAAATAAAAAATAAATATTTATATAAAATAAAATATGATAAATAATAAATCTAAATTAAGCAGTTTAATAAATAATTTTAATAATTTAAAATTAAAAATTAATTTTAATTATTATATATATATATATATACATACATGTATTTAGATATTTTTGTTAAAATATAAAATATCTACATTTTTATGTTTCTTAATTAGGTTAAATAAAATATAAATCTGATTAAAAGTGTGGTAAAAAAACCAGTCAAACATTGAGAATAATTACAGTGAGAAACATTAATAAAATAGACTAAGCATATTCAAAAGTGAATAAGACAAGCTGAGCTGGCAGTCTTTGATATGACTTTAAAAGGTTGTTTTATGAAACCAGTGTACAATAATTTGCATTTTGCTAAATGAATGATCACAGTTTAAAAAAAAACTTGCTTTAAATAATAGATATAAGAAAAATAAAATAGATATAAGGAAAGGAATATATTCTGTTAGACATAAAGTACATTGGATATATAAACTTAGTATTTATTTATGTTGGTAACAAATTTAACATAGTCAATCAAGTTAATAATGTTAAAAAAAAAAAAAAAAAAATTTTCTTTCATTACAATTAAAGTAATTATGCTGTATTTTAATCTAATTTAATTTTTATTCATAAAACTGCAATTAGTTTTATCTACTAACTGGTTAGGGAGATATTAGAAGTGTTAAGAATTATTTAAGAAGTTATTTCTTGTAATAAAATTTAAGTATTAGTATATCAGTTCATAAATTTTTTGTAGCTGTATACACAGCTCACTCATAACATTAAGTTACAATTATAAGTATAAAATAGATATTACATTAAAAAAAAATTCCTATTCTACTTCATCAATTATAAAGTCTATTTTAGAATCCTCGATAAAATTAAACTGCATTTTCATTCTGTCTAATGGTTTTAAACATCTGGAACATTTCAGGGAGAACAGTGTCTTGGAAATAAAAGTTTTAAAGCACTATAAAAAAAAAAATTGCAAAAGTATTCATCTGAAGTATAAATTGTTCAGCCATCGACCAAGTGTTACACCACGATAACTATTCTTACAAAAGTTTTATTTTTAGTAGTACAAAATCTATTAAAGATGCTATTTAGTAATAACTGAAATAGATAAGATGCTAATGTTTATTATAATTAAATAATAATTTTAAAAAATGACAATACTGTGTGAGCTATTGCAAAGCTAGTTGAAACTAATAGTTAGAATATGTTATCACAAATATTTCTTTTAGGCTCTTGGGCTCCTAGATTCTGTTTTTCCAAACAGCAACTCTACAAGTAGGAATAAAATTTATCAAAAAGTTGGTTCGGAATGTTTAAACTAAAAATTGTAAAATTATTCCTAAACTTTAATTATTTACATGTTTCCTAATTGTCTTTTGTTCTTATTTTAGTTATCTATTCATTTTTTTTTTTTTTTTTTTTTAAATTATAACTATTAAACGTGATGATTTTGTCTAAAATATTGCATCATTATATGTATAGTGTATTTATATATAGACATAAATATACTAATTAATGTATAAGTGTAAACAAATTTAAAGGCAATCTGCCAATATAAGTTGAAGAAAACATAAAAAAAAAAAGGAAAAAAAAATCGTTTTTTTTAAGTCAAGAGTTCTAAAACATATTACAACACTCCAATCATTACCAGTAATGTAATACATATTGCTTTCTTATTCCCACCCATATAATATTAGAAATTACCATAAACTGCTGACTAGAGCTGTAATATAATCTAACACACCCTATGAAAATAGAGAAAGATATTACTAGAAAGAGAGCCAAACAGAAATTAAAAAAAAAAATGTAATATACCAGAAACTGTTTTTATGAAGGTCCAAGATTGTAAACAACTATATCATTAATAAATAAAATATTTTTATTATTTTTAAAATATATATATAAAATAGTATGTCAGTAGAAACCTAAACCAGTATTCAAGATGTATTCATGAGTAAATTGTTTACATATTACAAATAATTATATAATATATTTAAATTTACATTATAAAATAAAAATTGAAATAATCAAAACAAATTAAATGAAAATCTCTGCTGATATAAATAAACAAATTAATGAAATATGTCAATTGTAAGTGAAAATAAATTATTCACTATGTTAATAAAATTTCATTTATAACAAAGATTACCTGAACAGATTTTAATATTATAAAAATAACTTTATATGTAAAAATAAAATATAATTTACATAAATTATTTAAAAATAATTTTATCTAAGGTCAATGTTGATGTTTGAATAGTGCGGCATGCACCAATAAAATTTTATCATCTTTTGGAAATATTTAATATTTTTTTATAAATAATGATAATATTCATATGAAAAAAAAAAATTCCATGCATATGAATGATGTAAACAGGTTTTATTTAGATCATTGACATTTCTAAAAATTCAGTAATTTGTAGTCAACGTCTCCAAAGAAAACATCATTTATAAATTATAATTTGTTACATTGTAAATTCATATCATATCTTCCTCTGAAAAATAATATAATAACCCTGATTTTAGAAACACTATATAACAAGTATAATGTCTCACAACAGAGAAGATAATTTATTTATTCAAACTAAATTTGAGGAAACGACATTAAAAAGAGTTTTATATTGCTATGACAAAACAGAACTTGTTTGACCGTTGTGATTTTACCAACAATTTTATAAAGTTTGGTAGAATGTATGGATCATAAAATTTTTGTGTAAAAGAATAACTCAGTCAAGCTATCATAAATTTAAGCATGAAAGAACAGAAAGAATGGCTGCCCATTAAATATTTGGCTTTGTAATACAGCAGCTCTAAACTGGGCTGCAGAAGAGTTCATTAATAAAGTTTTATAGTTCATTTATTATTAAGATATCTCAATTTTACTTCAAAATCTGTTCCGATTACTAATCAAATTTTCATCTTTGATGCATGGATAGGAATTAACAGTGTCATATAGATAACTATAGACATGAAAATTTTATGTTCTGTTGATAAATTCTGAAAATTTTAACTATGTTTGCTCTTTAATTTAAAATTACTAGGCAAATTATCATTTAACATACAAAGTGATCAAAATGTAGTGGTTCATACATTCATCTACAAGGACTATTTATTACAATAAGTAACAACGTTTCATTGAACAAATGTATAATCATTTATATATGGTATTCAACCATATATATTGTTAGCTGACCCAGATCGATACTAGCATTACACTGATGCATTTAAATCATATTTTAATTTTTCAGTGATTCATAACTATTACAGCAATATAAATAATAAATAGAAACAAAACACTGTTAACTATCACAAAGGTAAAATATATCTTACATCGTTCAACTTTACTGATTGATAACAGATGGTTTATTAAATTTAATTGTTTATTACTTATCTTATCCTCACTGACAGCTTCATCAATGCCCAGGAAAAAATAATGAAAATAAATTGATGAAAATTGGTATACATCTTCTTTTTATGGTGTAAATGCATGCTAAGAAGGGATTTTTTTTAAATTCCAAGTTTAAAGGGGTAAAATGAAGTAATAATGAAATAAATTTTTTTTTTGTAATGAATGAAAAAATCAACTTGATTTTTGGTGGGTTTAATCTTCATGGAAATATCTAAAAAATAATTTGTAGATTTTTTGAGATTCCGAAGTTAAATGGTTAAAATGGATTTTGATTTTTTTTTTTAACGGCTGTTTTTTTTTTTAATTTCTCAGCAACAAATGAAGATCATCAACTTGTTCTTTGGTATATGTAATTTTCATGTGAATATCTAAAAACCAATTCATAGATTTTTTGAAATGTGACTTTAAAAAGAGTTGAAGAAAGATATAAAAAAATTGAACAATTGTTGAAAATTTCCTCCATTTCTGACAATACTAAACAAAATATTCACTAGTTGGGGCTTAGAAATATTCCTCAGATAAATATCTAAAAACCATTTTTTTTTTTTTTTTTTTTTTTTAATTTTGATTTTTTAAGGGATGCGATAATACATGGCTCAACCAACACATTACGGTATCTGTGATGTGACTGGCTGCACCTGCCTCTGTGGTTTCTTGACTAAAAATATAAAATAAAAGTAATTAAAGAATTTAAAGAAGAAATGAGAAACAAAGTATATCTTCCTAGTGGTGATTGTCAGATAATGCGTCAAACCAGGTAAAATACATTTTTACCCCTTGAAGACCAGTTAATCAGTTACTAATATTTTTAAGATTGTGGCTGACTGTTTTGAAATACACATTCTTTGATCAGTCAAACTTTTGGTTCATGTAATGACCAAAGCCTGTTGCTCTGAAGAAATTACAATACACTGATATTTTTTTATCAATTGAATAGGCTTTAATTTTTATTTATCATTATTATTCTCATTAACATGAGTATAATACAGCCGGGTCCAAGAAGCAGAGCTCTCTGGCTAGATGGATAGGGGAGGCAATGTAAGCCATAACCGGCTAATATCCTCTATTGTGACAGAAAAAATGCTAGTAACCATATAGCACAACTGAAGTCGCAATGGGGATAATAGACTGGGGATTGCAATACATTCTTTCTTTATCTTAATCTGACTTTCGCTTATCAGTTTATATTTGATTATTTCAATTCATTAATAAGATGGATTGGTCTGTCAAAGATTGTTCACTTTTCTTATGTTCCTTTTTTTGTTTTTCATTATTTAAGCATTGGACAACAATTCATTGTTTACTGTATATTTCTTCTGTATTTTTTAAAGGATTTAATGAAAATTTAAAGGCACATTGTTAAATAATTATTTTATAAATTAATAAATAAGTTTGCTATGAAAAAAAAATGTGTGGGAGAAGATAAAAGGGAGGAAAGCTAGATATCAAAAACAATTAAATTGGTAATTCAATTTTAATTAGAATAACTAAGTAACTTAGTCATATAGTTCAAAACCCTAATTTCAAGTTCTAATAAAATTAACTCACAATAATTTATTTTTGAATATTCCTCAAGAGATTATCATTTTACAACTGGTTGTTGTCTCTAAATTTTAAGTTAAAATTTTGACTGTACAGTAAATTTTATTTTAAAATAATTTTGTTTAACTTAATTTATAGTAATCAGCAATCAGCTTTAGTAAACATTTTTCTTTCATCTGTTTTGTCTGTAATTAAAATTCTTATAAGCAATATTTAAACAAATATTAATTAAATTATTAATTAATTGATTAAGTAATAAAAATTATATAAAGTTACCTGTCTGTAAAAGTGAGGCACTTCTTCAGTAGTTTTAAAGGATGTTTTCAAAGGTGAAGATAAATAAAACATATTTGATAACCCTGATAACCAACAATATGAGGATGAATATTGTTGTGAGATTCCTACTGAGATTCCTACTATCTCAGATGAAGATGAATTATATAAAACATTATATGGTAATTTACCATTACTCCACCATTTACAGTCATCAGATGCCATTTTTAATAATTGTACTGAAACAGATTAAAAAAAATAATAATTAGTTAAGGGAATATATATATATATATATATATATATATAAGAAGTCTTCAAAGATGTTAAAAAAACACCTTTGAAGACTTCTTTAACATCTTGTTCTAGTACAATGTTTTTAAAAAAATTATTATAACTCCCCTAATATATTGAGGTCTACAAAATAAATTTATAACTAATTAAATTGATAAACATTGTTAAATTGTTATGTTAATAATATTTAATAATGGTATTTT
>JAAAKQ030312945.1:0-26729 GCA_010016005.3 Zanna intricata
CAATTAGTTTTATAAGCCTACTATTTTATTGTAATTTGTATCTGTTTGACTGAAAATAAAAGATATTATATTATTATTAAACTGAAAAGTTATTACTGTGATGAATGAAGTTCGAGATAACAAATTTTTCAATCTGTTTTTAGTATTTAGGTCAAAATATACCTCCATTTGTTTTCAAGTAGTGGATTAAACTTTGATAACTTTAATTTTGTAAACTTGTATTTGATTATTTTGTTATGAAACTTTTAACATGTATGTGAGGATTAATATCCTTTTCCTAAAAAAAAAAAAACCAAAGCATGTTTAGCACATTAAAGAAACACGTTTATAGAACTTATCAAGATTTAATTTAAGTGAAACAATTTTATCATTAAGTATAATTTTTTTCAAACTATTATTTGAAAAATAATATGAAAAAACGCATATCCGACTCTCGGTAAAGATATTTGTTATGGACGGAACTGGTAGCTCCTCTGAGGAGAGGCCTTTCGACTCTTCAAAAGTGGAGGGTCGGGTGCCTTGAGGAATCAGAGGAGACCCCGATGGGGTGGTTCTTAAGGGACCCCCATTACAGGGAGGGAGCAAGGTAATCTGCTGCCACGACGCTCCGCGGCGACTGAGTTATGTCTAACGGCGGGTCTAGTTGTCCCGGCGGTAAAAATAAAAATAAAAAAATTATTAGAAAAATAAATGAATCTACAAATTTTAACATTGAAGGTGAATTAATTACGACAGAAAAATTTTGTTTGCACTAGTATATTAATTACAAGCGTAATTATACTGTTCTTTTTTTAATTCATTGATATCAAAACATAGAAAACCTTTTTATACAAAAAGTTCGAGTTCATCATTGCTTTTATTCATAACAAAATTTACACTCACATCTTTTCCTAGATATCTACTTTATACTCATGCTGGAGCGAATTACCAAAATACTTTGGGCATTATTCAAGCAGATAGAATTTATCGATTATGGCCACATCTAGATATTCAAAAATTTTCTATCTTAAAATATAAATTAAATGCACCAATATTTATATTTGTTTTCACATCATGCTTAATACATTCTTATATGTTTTCAGATGAACAGAAAATTTTGATTTAAAATGTAACAATTTAAAAAAAATAAAAATGTAACAGTAAGTTTACTGAATAAAAATATTAAAAGATAAAATGAAAAAAAAAAAATCCTTTAGTTTTCAACGTAGAAGAAGTTACTTCTTCTACTGTTTTTTTTTTTTATAGAACTGGCATAAGATACTTTGTTTTGGTCATAATGAATTTTATCTGGCAATGCAATAAAGTTATCTCATAAGGATACACTTTGTTATGAAAAATGATGTTAAATAAATTGCTTAATCTTTGCTACATTTATGAGCTAAAAGCCGAAAGTATAACTATGAAAGAAGTTTAAAATCTCTTTGCAAGTGGCAAGAAAAATCTCTTAAAAAAATTAATATTTTTAGAATATAACCATAGAAAGTAAATACTAACTAAGCACATTTACTATATATGAATTTTATATTTAATAATTATAAATTGTTCCTTTTACTAGTTGAATAACAAATTTATCTAATTACAAGATTAAATTAAATTTTCACTCACTAGTTTGAAGAAAAGTCTTGTGTTTAAAATGTTCATTTTATATATCGTGAAATTATTTTCAGAAAGTCTGTGTTTAAATTTATTTCTTTCATCATAAAACTAGTACTTCAGTATTCCAAATAAAAATAATTATGAAATCAAAAATGCCACTTTAAATCATTTTGTCCGGCGTTATCAAAATATCAGAAAAAAAAGTGATAATGTTTTTTTTTTAAAAATAATATTTAACTTCAAAGCCCACAATGTAAAATTATTAGAATACTAAACTTTAACGGCAAAAATGATGATTAATCAGGTATCAATAGAATCGATTGACAATATAAATATCAGAGAAATTAAATTTAAATTTTATCTTTCAGACTCGTGTACATATAACTGAATATTGTGACATTCTAATGTTTTAATATTTAAAATTATGCAATGAAAACGTAGATCAAAACTTAAGTGAATTTATTTTATCAATAATATGTTTAGAGTACCCGATTTTAAATTAATGAGTTGATGGATGGTGGATTCTCTCGTACTCCAATGCCTTAAGCCTTAATAACAATCTATGAGTTATCGCTATAACAATTACAAAATCGCTATAACGTAAGTTATAACGATTTTTTAATTTAAAACATACATGAAACAAAACTTTGCCTTTGGATTTTACGGTAAAACGTAATATGTCATTATTATCTGTCTCGGGAGTTGAAACGTAACGCATATAAAACTAAATTGTAGTATACGAGCATTTGAGAATCCACTGCTTCTTAACTATATCATTATAGTTAATTACCCGATTATCGATTTAAGAGTGGTTCAAAATGGTATTTAAGGACGTTCCTTTATGTGTTGAAACATTTTTTTTTATTAAATAATTTTAATTAATTATATTAATCTAAATTCCAAATTTAGTTAGAAAGTAAATAATAGGGGTTTCGTAACACTACAAATGAATGTTTTTCCCAACATTGAGTAATTAAATCTATAATTTCTTTTATAATCGAATCGGGGAATTATGTTTTGTACCTAGCTTCTTCTTCATATGAAAATATTTCCTATGATATAGTATGCGCATATAATATTTAACACGTTGACTGCCGTAAAAACAATGTTTTAATATTACCAAGAGGGAAAATCGACTAAGAAAGAAATCGACCACTGGCTGTGGTTGTTTCTTCGAGATCAACTGAATAGAGAACTTTTCTTTTTTTTTGGAAAATTTTAATATTTTTATTACTTCGATGAATACACATCATCACTCATTACTTGAAATGTATTCGTAACGTAACCATTCATTACAATAAAACCTTTTTATGTATTAAATGCACAGAAGAACCGAATGGAGTAAATTATATTTTTGTTGTAAAAAGTAATATAAACAAGAGAAAATAATCTATTGCATTACGTCCAACTTATTTTGAAAAAATAAGTTGGACGTAATGCAATAGATTAAATAAAATTTTAGTCAATTTTATTTTAATTTGCCATTATTGAACTGCAATTACTTTATATTTAAAAAAATCAGTTAATTAAAATATAATATTAGTGAAACGTATATCTTATCCGCTTTTTATACATGTTAATTAAATTCTAGCGTGAAGCGCCAACGTAATTACAAATAATAATAAAAAAATTTAAGGATTCAATTACATCGATTATATTTTAAGGGAGCCTTAGGTGTGACATTTCAAATTTAAAAATAATTTTCATTAAGGAAGAGTTTTGTTCAGATTTTAATGTTCTCTATAAAGATTACAATGTATTATATTTGAAGTAAAACATCAAAAAAATATAATTTACAACCACACCTTGATTTGATGGAATTAATGGCATCAAGATTCCACTAAATTAATTACGTAAATATTTATGTGCAATTATGAGTATCCTTACGAATTTTCAGCATTAAATTATAGTTTTATTACTTTTCTTATGGTCTATTCCATGTTACAACGGTTGACGGACATCAGATATGCTGACAAGAATTTTGTATAACAGATTCCGTAATATTCATAAAGGAAATTGTAAATTGGTTTCCAGATTACATTTTTCACCGAGACAAATAAAATATAATGTCAGAGTGTCATCAAAATATATGTAACATCCAACCTGAAAACTAGTACATTTATTGTCTTCAACACGGAGACCGACTGAATGTACAGGTATTATGATTACCTTCTGAAAAAGATATTCTAATTTGTACTTCTCGTGCTTCAGAAGATTTAAGTGCTCCCAGTTGTAAGAAGATTGTTATAGAAAAAGTAAGGAAACAAATTCACACAACTACTTTATGTTATCAAACAATAAATTCTTTACTTTTGGACAGATAATACGCGGATATCTCTAAAGTAAAGACCGCTAGGGAATTTCTCTGCTTAAGGTTGGCGAACTTGTCTCGTTCATGGCCACGCTGGTAATGTATACACTGCATTGTTGTCTGTAAACTGCCGTGATGTAGTATCTCTGATTACTTGTAAGATCTCTTGTAAGATTATCTTTGATTATTAGGAAAATCGATGTTGTCGCCGGCTGTGAAATACATACTGTACAATCATACATTTTTTTAAATAACAAAACGTTAAGCAGATTGAAGACCATAGACAATTGGTTGCTGTATACGGTGATAATGTAATGAATGAAAGAATCTTCCGAAAATGTGAAAGGTTTAGAAATGAGAGATTTAATGTGCATGATGAAGAACGTTTAGAGAGGCCCTCAATAATTACTGAGGACTTGTTGAAACGCGTCGATGATGAAATCGGAAAAGATCGTCGCTCAGTGATTTTAGACCTGGCCTTTCTTTTTTCTATATTTCAAGAGCATATTTGAAGATCTATATTTCTTTTCAAGATCTATATTTCTATATTAGTGATCGCATTGCTCATGACCATTTAGGCTTCAGAAAGGTTTGTGCACGTTGGATGCCGTACGTCTTAACGGAACATCGCAAAAAAATCCGAATGGGATCTTCTTTGAAATTCTTTATGCGCTATATAGAAAAAGGTGATGAGTTCCTTAATACAATTTTTACTGGTGATGAAATATGGGTTTCGTATTACACGCCAGAGAGATAAAAGCAGTCAAGTGAATGGCGTCATCCTCAATCATTAACCACACCAACAAAGGTCAAGCCACAACCATTTGGACGCGCAGACTGATGGCCACAGAATTTGGGATCGGTTAGGCATACTGCTGATTGATTTCATGTTACGCGAAATGACTATAAATGAACAAGCCTACACCAAAACTCTTCGTAAGTTACGTCGTGCCATTCAAAAATCGGCGACGTGGACGGCTGACCGACGGCGTCATCCTGCTGCACGATAGTACACGTCCACATGTTGCGGGTCCGACACATGATTTACTGAGAACATTTTCATGGGTAATTTATAATCACCCATCATATAGTCCGCACTTAGCTTCTTCTGATTACCTTTTTTTTGGGAGAAAAAATATTTGAGTGGTAAGCAATTCATGGGTATCAATGAACTTAAAAATGCTGTTAATCACTGGCTACATGGATTGGCGGTAGAAAAATACGACGAGGGAATATTTAGCAGAGGTATCGCTATGATAAATGTCTAAATTCATATAGCGATTATATAAAGAAGTAGGATAAGGTACTATATCATAATATGTTATAATTAGTATATTATTAAAGTTCTCATTTCATCATATTAAAAAAAAAAAAAAAAAAAAAAACAGTATAAGATATTAAAATTATCATACACTTTACGTGCCTGCATAGAGTAATAATTATGTTGATAAATTAAAATATAAATTTTAAAAAAATCTAGTCTACAGTGAAGTAACATTCTTTTTTTAATTTTTTTGAAATATAATAAATGCAATGCTTAAATTTTTAGAAGAAGTTCAGTCAATAATTACTTTACTTTTTTTTACGTATTTTTCATTTCAATACAGAAAATACCCAACTGAAATTCTATACGTACCTTCAAAAAAGAATTAAACATCTTATTAGATTCTTATATTTATATCATTTCGAAATTATTATCTCGACTGAGTCATTAGGCAGTCAACGTGTTCAAAACACCTACCCTAATAGTAAAAAGAAAAAAAAATTAAAACTTAATTTATTGTACTCACCTGATCACCAGTCAATCTGCAGTGTAATTCTATATCAGGAACCGATCTCGCGGTTGATTCCTCGTGTAACGGAGGGCCGGACGATTCATCGCTACAACCCATAACTCCGGCTGATGTACTTAACGCCGGAGCCTGGCTGGGTGACACTAAAAGTGTTGTCGTACACTCTTGTCTCATCAAGACCGGTTTAACGGTCGGTGATGGACCTGTTTTACCCAGAAGGCTGCTAGTTTCATCTCCGGAGTTGTAACCGGAGTTAGCAGATGTCTCCTGACCACCTCCGCTCATAGTAGTTGTTTCTGGTCCCGTTACCTCATCGATCTGAAAAAAAGAAATATAAAAATTAATAAAGCACAGCACTATAGTAAATAACAGATAATAATTCATTATCCTGAAAGTTGAAATATTTTACAGGTTATCTTATATGAAAATAAAACATTGAAAATATTTTTAATAATTACTTTACAAAAAATAAAATCTTGGTAAATTTAAACATCGATACATTTGAACACTAAATGAGTTGTTTTATCTACTTTTATTATTTTTAACTTTATTAATAAATTTATCAAATTTTTTACTTTATTTACAAATTTTTAAATTTATTTTTCAATGAATTAATCTAAATAGTTTGGATAGAAACAAAAACGTAGTGCAGAATAATAATCTTTTTTTTTTCATCAACCAAATAAACGTTTACAGTCAACAACGTTTATCAAAACAACTTGAGCCATATTGTCTCACAAATGATCAATATTTTATGTTTAGTTTGCTCGTATCTCTAATTAACTACATATAAAGGCAAAATAAATCCCCACAAAAACATTTTTGTCAATCGTTTATCGTTTAGAAATAAAAATAGATCCATAGGATATTAAAAAAAACTTTGCGATTGTAAAAAAAATAATCAATGATCGAAAAAATAGTAATTTTTGTATTAATACGGATACATAACAAAAAATAAAATATAGGCAACAGCGATAAAGGTTTTTAAAATGCAAAACAAGATTTCCCCCTTCCAAATAGAAAATTTAAGTAAAAAAATTTTATGTGTAAATTTAATGTGAATATATGACTTCCTTGTACGCCTATTAAATTACATATTCATACTTGTTAGTGCATAAAAATTAAAGTAAAATTTTTAATTAAAATTACTTCTATTTTTCTGTTTATCCTCCCGAACTACCGTAAGGAATTAACATCAAAAGATGATATGTACGAATGAATTTAAATTTATAAAAACAGTTTAAAAAAAAAGATACGGAGATGACGTTTGATTCGAACCGATATGTACCTTTGTAAAATCCATATATTTCATTAATTTAACTTTTATTTGATTTTTACTCGGGAACCAATGAATCTAAGTACCACTTATTATATAATGTGGAAAATCTCTCAAGGAGGACTTATTACTGCAGTTAAGAAAAAGTTCTAAATCCAAATGTTTTCGGCTTTTTTGGACACTATTTGAAACTCGGTGCAGTTCTCAAACGAGGGGAACTGCCTTTGAGGCAAGCGGTTTAAAGACCGAGCCCGGTCTTCGTGGCGGCCGCTGAGATCGACTAGGATGGCCCTGGTCCACGCGCTCCCTCTTCGTCCTCTTAGAGGAAGAGTGGTAAGAGATGGAACGGAGGAGGTGCACCCCGTTTTTCAATCGAAGAACTCCGATGGATGGCTGCGCGAGCAAACATTAAGAAGAGTCCCGGCCCCATTACACAAACATTAAGAAGTATCCCGGGGATAGTGGTTCGCAGCCTGGTAAACTGTCACCTATGGCTGGTCCTTGACGTTCTTAATGAGGCCTTGCGGACAGCAGACTTCCCTGACTGCTGGAAGCAAGGCTGATTGGTGCTTCTTCTGAAGCAGGCACACAGAGAAACGAAATATCACCCACTCTGCCTAATTAATACACTAGGCAAGTTGTACGAGAGAATGCTGGCTGAGAGGATCCTTGAACTCGAAGAAAAGGGTAGGCTCTCAGACCGGCAGTACGGATTTCGGAGGGGGAGATTTATAGTCGACGCTATCCAGTAAGTCAAGGACTGGGCCGCCACTACTACTGTGGGTATGCGGAGAACCCACCAGATACCTTGCTAGTTCTTCTGGATGTCCAGAACGCGTTAAATAGCGTGCCATGGGGAGTCATCGTGGTGGCACTGCGGGACAGGGGGGTGAGCAAGTACCTCCTGGCCGCGGTGAATAACTATTTCCACAACAGGGTCCTCGCAATAGACACAGAAGAGGGCCCTGAGGAATTCTACATATACGGCGGAGTACCGCAGGGCTCGGTCCTAGGCCCACTGTTCTGGAATGTCGCATACGGCGGCCTGTTTTAGTTAGCGTATCCAGATCAGGTGCAGCCGGTCGTGTATGTGGATGACCTAGATTTGCTCGTCGCTGGCCATTCGGAGGAACAAGTCGAGCAGACCACATACAGAGCGGTGGAACTAGTGAAAGGCTGGTTAAGAGAAAGAGACATCCAAATGGCATCACATAAAACAGCCGTTGTTCCGATAGTAGGGAAACGAAGGCTACGACGCATGGAGCTCTAGGTCGACAACCACATCGTAGAAGAGAGCAGGTGCGCCAAGTACCTGGGGGGTGTGGTTTGATCGATCCGGCAGATTCGTCACTCACATCCAGCAGGTGTCTGGCAGGGCGGAGAAGGTGATCTCGGATCTAGAAAAAATCCTGACTTGAAAGAAAGGAGCGAGGGCGAGTAGAAGAAGGCTACTACTCTCTGTCGCCGCGTCAACGATCTTCTTCGCGGTCCCGGTATGGGCCGAGGCGCTACAACTTAAAAGAAACCTTATCAGGTTATCAGCATTGCAGCGCAGAGCACACTTGAAGATAACGTCCGCATAGCGAACTGTCTCGGCAGATGCAGCTACGGTGAGAGCCGGGGTCCAACCCATACATCTACGTGCAGCAGAACTCAAACGAAAACACGAAGGCACTCCGAAATCGACAGCTCAGGATATGCTAATGGCAGACCACATGGGAAGTTTACCAAAGGCGCCTGGACAAGAAAGCTGATACCTAGAATCGAACCGTGGCTCCGGAAGGGGTTTGTCGAGGTTGACTATCATCTTGCACAGCTCCTGACGGGACACGGGGGGGGGGGTTCGGCCAGTCCTATTCAGGTTCCGAAGGAGGTCAACATCAGAATGCGTGTATTGTTCAGAAGAGGACACGCCGGAGCATACATTCTTCCGGTGCCACAGATGGGATGGGTTGAGGAGGCTTTCAGGGTTGAATCAACTCATCCCGGAAACGCTGGTGGGAATATATGTTCCAAGGAAGAAGGCAGTGGATGGATATAGCTAATATAGTCAGAGGCATTCTCGAAGCAAAGGAGAGAGAAGCTGTGCAGTGGGCATCTGGTTGATGCGGCAGAGGGTAGCAGCGATATACCATTATTGTATATTATCTTGTATTGCACTTCATTATATTATGTTTTTATTACCATGTTTACCTATGATTTGTTAGATTTAATGACAGATGATGACATCCAACGGAGATGCGGTTGGAAATATAGATGTGGCATAGAAATCGCCGATATAAACTAGTATAAGAATTTATTAAATATGTATTTGTTTAATGACAAGGACCTCATCAAGAATGGACATAATGTATGCTGCAGGAGACTGCAGGCAATCTAGATTAAGACTATATTATTTCTAATGATTACTTGTTAAATGTATAAACTGATGTGCTAGAATACCACCATGTGCTAGAAGAGAATAGACTATACTGTCATCATGTATGAATATAATTTTTGTTTCACTTACAAGACTCACAATACCAGCTGTCAATAGAGGAGGCAATAGTCCCCTAATGTGCTTCATGAAAACAACCAGACAATACGGGTTGGACATAGATCTGAATAAGGCCTGCCACCCAAACTAGACACACACTGAGACGGCAACAGACCTCAAGGTCTGCTGCTCTATTTAGGAGAAAAAAAAAATTAAGACGGTAGTAGGCGTAAGTTAGATTAGGTTAGTTTTTAGTGAAAGAGGGTTATCAGGAGGATGTAGGTTAAGGCTTTGGGTAGTTAGAGGGTGTAACAGCGTGCTTATATAAAAAAAAATAAATAAAAAAAAAAAATAATAATAATAAAAAAAACGGGACGAAACGTAGCGACGTATAGAACAGGGGAGGCAGCCTGGTTGCTGAGGATGCCTCGGTCTGGAGCATACGCAACAGTGTTCTGGATTGGAACAGATACTTCTGATGAAGCATCTGGATCTAAGTATGATCTAGAATGAAGCACATCTAGGTATGAGAGGTCTTCAGTGGGTGGGGGAGGGGCACTCGCACATTCTGCAATGCGCAAGTCGCCCCTTTAGGTAAGGTTAAAAGGGAGGGAGGGCAGTCTCTAGGTAGAGGAACGTATCGACTTCCCACAAGCGGGGAGTCGTCATGTTCTAACGATCCCTAGGGAACCCCGAAGAGGAGCTCCGCTGCAGGAGCCTAAGCAGGAAGGGCAAAAGATAGGTTAATCTGCTGCCACAACTCCCAGGGCTGGCCGATTATTAAGCCTAGAGGCGATTCCAGCTGCCCCTGTGAAAGCGGTAAGGTTTAGTCGGTAGGGGGTGGGAGCAACACTGTTTCACGGCTGCCGAGAGCTGAGTCCAGTGCCCACTAAGCTGTGCTAGATTAGGACGGCTAGCATCCTGGCTTCCATCCCGACACACCCTGCAGGAAGTGCGTAAGTGCATTCCTACACTATCACTATAAAAAAAAAAGAAAAAAGGTTGGCCTTGGTTCCCCGTCTCGGAGCTTAGAGGCAGGCATATGAAAAAAAAACGAACCGGTGGACTGATCTGTCGTGCTGGACTTACAGCTGGTGGACGGAGAGGCCCATTATAATGAAAAAGTCCCCCTCCCCCCGGGAGGCTGTGCTATGCTTCATTGTGGGTCTGGTCCAGGGGTGAAGGGAAACATTTTTTTTGGGTCAGTTACGCTAAATTTTGTTTTTTTTTTCAGATTATAATTTTCTGCCCTGTTTTAATTTATAGACAAGCAGAAATAAAACAAGTAAAATTACTTTTTTTCGATTTTACCTTATTTTTCAATACTAAATTTTCTACGAATTTTTTTAAATTTTATGTTTACTGTTTCCTGTTCAATCTGTTTTTTTTTTTTTTTTTTTGGATATATTACAAAATAAATTAATGCCAAATCTAAAAAAGTGAAATTTTTACATTCAGTTCTTATAAGTTTTTAACAAGAAGCCAGAAAATAATTTTTGAGTTCAGCCCCTTTTCGTATAATCAAAATTTAATATTCCTAATTTTGACTCATAATTTCTGTACTAAAAGTAAAAGTACAGAATTTTATTTCATTTTGGGAGTAGAAATCTAAAGGTAAAATTTTCCTTACCGTATTTTTGTAATTAGATTGTTGTCGGAGACATATGAAATACTTTTTGCTTGAAATGCTTTCTAGTATGCCGCCTAAAATTAAGGGTATAATTTTGATATAATAATTCTCTATAATCGTTTATCCAGAAACCTGCTGGAAATTTAATTTAATAAAAACAAGTACGATAATATTATACAAAAATAGTCGCGCGTAAACATATAATCACAAATATAAATTTCCACAAACAAACTTTGTTTTTTATTAAATCGTGTAAAGTATAATGAACAAAACATCGAATCAAGAAGTAAATTTTCTTTCAATTTTTTTCTCCTTATTAATAGTTTGAAATTTTTGGTATTTATGTTGTAATATCAATAAAATTAGGTAGTATTTACTAAAGGTATTAAGTAAAATTAGACAGCATTACAAGATTGTATGAATCTCATGGTATCTGTACTCTCGCTGTTTGTAATATTCATTCATTATTCGCTTTGAACAGACTTTCATTCGTAAAATGGAATTTATAATATATATCATGCCGAAAATTTTATATTCATTGCTCAATTTAATCTCATTGCAATACCACTGGAATTTCTCAAATCTGACTTCATAACTCCAATATCTTTGTAAGTATTTAATCTTAAAATATAAATTTTGTTACCGTCATTAAACACACATATGATATCTAATGTGCACTGACATGCATAATAATAAAAGTAATTGAATTACTGTTTGTAATAAAATAAAAATATACATTTAAAAAATAAAGAAGTATTTTAAAGATATATTCAATTTAAATTAATATTAAACTGTGTTTGATTTATAATTTTAGTAACAGAAGTTCATATCATAGTTATTTTGAAAAATTGCTGTAACTCAATTTCAGCTAGTAAATACTTCTAATTTTAAATTATACAAGTTATTAATAAATTTTTAAGTTTATCAATTTTTCTGAGTAAACGGTCTTCCGTCTTCTGAAGAATCGTTATGCCGATTTAAAAAAAAGAAAGCAAAAAATCATATTCCCACGCATAATGTACGGCATTAGTGTTTTGTAAATATCAATCAGGAAATACGTATAGGAAACATTGCCAATGTTTAACTGAGTTACAATAGTCCCTGGCTTCATTAAGGATGCTTTATTAAAAGTACCTAGTCCTTTAATCAAGAAATATTATTCCTAAATATAAAGAAGAAAAAAAAAATTTATTAAAATAATCTATTTCTTTCTATGTGAAAGTGCACCAGATGCCATTTTAGAGAAATTTAGAAAATGAAGAATATATTTTTCGGAATTTAAAATAATATTTATAAAAAAGACTTCACAATGTTGTGGTTTCAAGTACATTTAAAAAAACTCAAAACCAAATATAAATTGGCCAAAAGAAGTATTTATGTGTGAATAAAAAGTCGTGGAAACGTATGGATTATATACGTTTCCTTTTTTAGAATACTCACCAAAGTTTCTGGAACACTGGAAACTAATAATTATGGACAATTGTAGAAAAAAAAGAATTTACTTTAGTCATCGAAAATTTATGTGTTCAGGGGCGCACCTGAAAAAAACATATTTCCATGAAGACAGTAAGATAAAGCTCAAAGAATGCACTGAAATATTAAATATATTTATAATAAATATATATTATAAATTTATTCATGCTCTAAGAAAAGAAATAAACCGTACGTTATTAAAACGTAAAAATATTTTTATATGGTTTGAGAGAATGCGATAAAAATTAACAATTAGATACAATGTAAAAAAAAAATTAAGACAGAAGCACTGAATGCTATTTTTTAATACGATTAACAAATAATCAAAAAATAATAATGTGTAAGAGGTATCATTCGCTACATAGAAATACAGTATACTATAATTTTCACTGGTTACTGAAATTTTAAACTATAAATGTTTATTAAAAGCATACATATATAATTTATTTTCTGATTATATTAAATAACAGAAACACATTCAATAATTTTCATCTGAAATCGAAAAATAAAGAGCCACTAATTGTGACACTGATAACCCTGTAAGAAATATTTTCATAATCAAATGGACAATTTTATATCAAAGTGAGGAATGAAATTTCCCATCTTGTCTTTTTTCCTTAGCTAAATACTCTGTTGTATATCATTGTGTCAAGTATATAACAAAATCGTACGCAACATTCATTCAGAATCACTTCATTTTTTCAGAAGACAAATATTGAATATCACTCTTCTTAGAACCATTTTCTCACTAACAATAATGTAACTTGAAAATATTATACACTGCTTTACACGAGTAATGCTAACAAGGATTAAAGTAAAAAAAATAATGCATGGTTTTTTTTTCATAATTTAAAAGATTCAGTTTGGAAATAAATTCAACAATTTAATTCACTGTACATAAATCTAGCGATAAAAATTAAAATAAATAACTAAAAAAAATTAAAAATTAAAATTAAACTTCAAAGTTTACAATTTATATTCTCAGTACAAATATACCCCAAAAGGAAATCTTCAAGAATTTTTAGTTCTACAAGCTGTTTTTATACTAATTTTGCATGAGACTAAATAAAAATTTTACTTCATACATGAACTCATAGTAGTAGTTCATTTTTATATCTTTTTCATAAAAGATATGTCTATTTATGAAACTAAAATAGTAAGTATGAAGACGTTTTATGTATTTAAATGTAACTTAATTCATTAATAAATATTCTCATGGGAAAATTATATTTCACTCAATACTGTTGTGTACCATACTGTTTTAGGTCAACGTATTGCATTCTATAAATATCGGATATACGTAACAGATATCTAAAAAGCGATTGGTACCTCGTAGTACCGCTTGTGAATAGAATGATTGTCAATGAATTTTCCATTATCAATCTCTTTTTTCTTTAGGCGCATATAAAAAAACATAATGGAAAAACAGTCAAAATAACAATTACTTCTTTCTTCCGAACATTTAGGGAATCTGTGATTATATAAAATATACACATTAATATGTGTACCAAATTTAACATTTTTTGACACCTTGAAAAAAATCTTACGGCACAGAAGTCTTAAATATAAAATACAACCACATTCTTACAGCCCATTTAATGTCACAATAAATAGTTTTGAATAAAAAAATTAAAATTTTAAATTAAAAAAAAATGAAGAAACAAAAAAAAGCTAACAGAGTATACAAGTATGAATAAATATTCGAGTATTTCGAATAAATACATTTTTGTAAAAAAAGAACATAAAATAATAAGTTTAAAATATAGCGTAAAGGGAACGGTATTTATTTTTTTGATAATATATATTGTTACAATAATATACATTTTATTAGTAAAACAATTTAACATTGCATTGTATTGACCGCATGTTGATTTAGTTGGATCCTAGTGTAATTGACGTCTGGTTCAGCTCAACCTAACTTTTCCATTAAATTCTAAGTAATACTAAGTAGAAACGATAGTAGTAGTATCTATAGTGGAAAATTTACCTGTCCTTGTCTATTTAATTAATTAAATAGATCATATCAAAGTAGAATACTATATCAAACTTCCTACTTACAAATTTGAAAATAGATTGATATGTTCATATAATCTAGGTTACAAAACTTGAATTTGATTGAATAAAGATAAAAGAAAATACGATACGTACATATACGTTTGCATACATTCAGTTTCGAATACACTTCCTGTAATGTGTAGATCTAGTTAATAATTAAATAAAGACTCTTTATACTTTTAACTGCAATATTATTCTTATGAAATGGATTAGCATATTTTGCAATCTAAAACATTCATT
This sequence comes from Zanna intricata, assembly GCA_010016005.3. Classification (NCBI taxonomy): domain Eukaryota; kingdom Metazoa; phylum Arthropoda; class Insecta; order Hemiptera; family Fulgoridae; genus Zanna; species Zanna intricata. Next base: position 14,851 of record JAAAKQ030312945.1, read on the forward strand.
CGTAGAATTTTATTTTTACATATTCATTGAATTTATCAAATAATAAAATGCAAAAAGCTAGGGGTACCTTCTATTTTTTTAAATTTTATTAATTCCATGATAAAGGAAAAAATAACTTACCATTTAACGTAAACTAAAATAGATTTTTCTACACAGAGAGTATTTTCATCTGTCACATTTTCTGTTCCTGATTATTTCTATATCCCAGACATATGTGGAAAATGAGAACCCAGTAAATATTTATTGGTTTTAGAGTAATAATAATCGGTATAGTCAGCATTTGTGATCACCATAGCCATGTTATCACTTTTGGACTGAATATCAAATAAAATATTGTTGGTTGGGCAATTTAAAGTTGCAGCATTTATTCAACTTGGAAATACACTCAACGTAAAGCCAATTTACTCTTTCCATAGTAAGCGTCGCGATGAATGTTTATAATAATATTGTATGTGCAAGTCATTCTATTTTCAAAAATGGTTTCTCATGTATTTTACTTGTATACAGCAGAAAGATTTAAGTTGACTGTGACAGATAGGACTGGGAAACCTGTTCCGAAAAAGTACAAATGATGCTTATTATGCACTATTTTAATATCGCACGTATAAAAGCTTGTTACTTTACCTTTGTTTGATTATGTAAAATTTACCTTACGAGAATTTTGAAAAAATTGTTACGTTTTACCAAAGATAGAGTAATCACTAACTTACTTCCGATCCTAATTAACTTTACCAATAACAGCTGTAGTCAAACTGTTTGATTATAATATGTATCAAATACTGTTATGTAACAAGGATACACTATTAATTATTACACAAGGATACTATCATAATTATTCTTCAGTAGATGTTTAAATTAAGTCGGGAATCTCTGAAACAATATCGTTAGTTGAACACCAGAAAATACTTTTAACACCAAAATTACAATCGAGTATGAAATGTCATGTTCAAGGTATCTAAGATAATAATAAAACTCTGACGTGGACATCATATGAATTCTTTGTACGCCTATTAAATTACATATACAATTTTTTTTTTTTAATGGAAAGTACGTAAACTTTTATGTCATTAATAACTTCTGATATTTTTTCTTTTTTAATTGTTGTTATTAAATTATGATTTATATTAAAAACATTTTACAATCAGAGGTTAATAATTATTAATAAATCAATATATTTAAATTTAAAACAAAAGTTAAAAAAATGTCGAACAGATGTGCTTTCCCCTTTTAAAATCCAAATAAGTCATTAATTAAAATTTTATTTGTCTGTAACTCGGGAACCAGTGAAAATTAGTACAACTTATGATGTATCGTTGAAAAGCTCTAATGAGGGGCTTATTACTACAGCTAAGAAAATATCCAAAATCCAGATTTTTTTGGGGAACTTTTGGTTCAATCCATAGCAATTAAAAGGGGAGGTCCAAACTAGATGTTAGGATGTACACAACAATCCTGAATCCAAAATTTCAACATTCTACTGTTAATCAATTTTTAGTTATGCGAGATACATAGGTACGTACGTACGTATAGACATATGGCGAAACCAATAAAAATGGATTCAGGTATGGTCAGGAACCCTTTAAAATCTGAAAACAGAGATTTTTTTATTAGATTACTTCTTTGTACTTTATATAAGAAAATAATAATTGGAAATTAAATTATATATTTCAGTCTTATTGATCGAACAAAGAAAAGTTATAAACAAAACGAATAATTATTTTAAGATGCAATACTTTAAAAATTATTAGTTAAAACAGATCTTAATGTTATTAATAATGAACAGAACACTATATGTTGTTACACCTTGTAAAAAAATATCAATATGTATTCAATAAATACATAATCCTTTTCATACATACTATCTTCTATCAATTTCTAAACTGGATATTTCATTCCAAATCTTTGAAATCTTCTTTTCGCGAACTGAAGTTCAAAAACTTCGCGTCAGAACGAAAACAAAAAATAAAAATTATCCTTATAAAACTTAGTTGTCTCCTTTACTTTGTTTTTAATAGTAAAGTTAATAACACTATTTGTCTTATTAATTCAATTATGTTTTCTGTAATGTGTATTTCTTTCAGGAACAATATACTTTCTCTTTTTTTTACAAAGAGCAAAAGAGAATAAAACTTGGCCTATTATCAAGAAAAATTTTGCATCATAACAAAATATTTATGGATATTAAACAATATTAGACTGCCCTAAATCTTGCTAAAATTCATTGATTCAATACATTAACCTGCTATTCACCAGTGCGCATTGATATTTATTTCCAACAATTCAAAAACATTTCTCAAAATATTTTCTAACACCCTTCTTCAGCAAAAAAATTCTTTATTCATAATTTAATAATTCGACAAACTGTTCAGGAATTTCTTCTTTTTTTTTTTGTAATATTATTAATTACGTTTTAGTGGGATATGTTGGACTCGAACCCAGGACACCATCCTAGTAAATATTTTTATACGGATACCGGATACCGGTGGATACCGGTGTTTTTGGTGGTTGGGTTTCAGGTAACTACACTTCTCAGGAGTGGTTGATCTGAGATTGTATAAGTCTACACTTCATTCGCATTCATACACACCATCCTCTGAAGTAATACCTTATGGTAGTTCCGGAGGCTAAACAGATAAAGAGAGAGAGAACCCAGGACACTATTGTCCCGGGCTAGAAAACAGCTAAGTAGGTTCCGCAAGATGTTATTCCTGTGCGTAGAATAACCTACCCCATACCGACTAAACCGCCATCACCGTTTCCTGGGGCAACTGAAATCGCCTTTCAGCATATCGTCGACCAGCCCTGGATGTCGTGGTAGCAGATTAACCTACTGCCCCTCCAGTTTGGGCTCCGCAATGGAGCCCCCCATCGAGGTCCTCCTGGGAACATTAGGGCGTGGCAAGCCCCTGTTTATGGTGATCTGACACGTCCTTCCTCCAGGAGACTGCTTTATATATATATATATATATATATATATATATATATATTCTTAGTACAAATATTATTGCATACCGGTACAAACGAATGTATACAATTTATCTATTTTCTTCAAAAAATTTTAATTTTTAAAATAATACCCAGAACTAAAAAAATTACAATTTTCGGATGAGGACCCACCACACCACCGTTTGATCACACCACTCTGCTGTGGTTATAGTTTTGCCATTCCTGTTTTACTTTTTTATTTTATTTAAAACAAACATAATACCGAAACCTTTATCCTTATATTACAGTTTTATGGATACCTTTTTCTTATATTACAGTTGTCTCACCTGTTTTAAGTTTCCTTGCTGTATTTTTTCTTCTTTAGTCTTTTTTTTTAGTTTTTTCTTCTGCTGTCTTTTTTCCCTGGAAGTTTTTTAATCGGTTGCCTTTCTTTTATTTATGAAATACAATAGGTTCTCTTTTAGTTTTCTTTTTAAAGTCTATTTTTGTTTTGCAAATGTTTATTTACAGCTTGGTAAATCTGATTTCTTGTTTCTCTTGGTTTGAATCTTTATTTAGCGCGGTTAAGAAATTTTTTATTCATCTAAGTGTAATTAACTTATTAAATCTTTTTTCGAATACTTTGTTTCCTTTTATGAACTAAACTTTGCTATTTAAATTGTCTTCTTAGATCTATTCTTTACTTGTGCGTCCACCTTTTTAATTTAATTACAAAATATCTTTTCTTCTTTTTATGTAACTTGAATGCTGTCGTAGTCTGAACCCGTACAAGTTTTTAGTTCTGAAGCAAAGTTTGAAAGTTTGGTGTACTTTTACCAGATTTACTAATAGAAGTAAATTTTAAATTATAATGAAGCCACTGTGTTACAGATTAAACATTATTAATGAAAATTACTAATTTTATTGTTTTCTTACATTTTTTATTTAATAAAAAAAAAAATTATCTGATATGCAGCATATGAGCAAATAAATATTCCTTACCGATATGATGAACCAGCATATATAATCTATCATTTCAAAATAGAAATGCACACATTTGCTAGCATTACATGTCCCATTAAATTTTTTTATGATTGTAATGCGTGTAAAGAAAACGAGACACAAATGACTACTCTACGAGACACAAGTCACTAGTAGAGTAGCCTTCTCTGAAAGCAGTGACGTTCACTATACGGCCTGTTCCTGTGTTGAACATAACGGAAAGTCCCTTGACGGTCTAATTATTACCTGCATTTTGGCTGATATATTATTTTGATTCAAGGAAGAAGGCAACAGAATATATATAATTTATTATTTCTCTTAGGAAATCCAATTTGTTTGCTTGCTTTTCTTGAAGATGGCTGTGTCATTTTTGGATGTGACTTGTGAGTTATGTCAGGTCATCTACAATTTTAATGCTCTTATGGAATCTAATCATGCATACAATGCCTAAACATTCGTGTTGTTACAATATTACATCGGATAATTTATTTATGATAATTGCACAGTTTAATTGAATTACATGTAATTGTACAATTACATTGATATAGTAATTCAGGAGGAAAGGGAAATAATTCGGGAACTAATTCTAGAGCATGAAATAAGGAAAAAGATTTATCGAACATATGTCCGAAAACACTTTGTATTGAGTTACGACTACCTAATGAAAAATTTCCGTTCCTTTTGAAATGAGGTCGTACTGAAATTGTTATGGCGTTGTATAAGAGGTCGATTTGTTGGTTTCTTAACTTATTTGATCTGAAAACTTTAATAAAACAGATTCCAGAATTGTATCTCCCGTATTTTTCATCATTACCAAGATAAACCAAAATTTGGTAACGAAAAACATATTTTGTTTTTAGTTTTGAAGTACAATAACTTTTTTCAAGTGAAAAATCCCTTCATTAAGTTCAAGAGAGATTTATTATTATATTTTCCCCTAATCTGTTGCCATAAAGCCATCCCAGATGAAAGATTTATTATGTATATTTATTTAATATATATATTTAATAAACTCTTATAAAATGTGTAAATTTTATGAATTAAATTTCCAAAAATTCTGCAGTTTAAGATATGTAGCTTCTTTTTTATTAAACGGACAAAGAAATATGAATCTTGTTGGTACTAACTGTTTCAGTAACTAGCGTTCAGGATCATCCATCTTCTCCAGCTTTTCAGGTCATGGTGTCTATTCTTTACAATAGAAAAAAAAATCTTATGAAATTGGCGTATAGATTAGAAAGTCATTTAACTCATATTTTTTAAATATTTTTAATTAGGGAATATTCACTAGATACCTATTTCTTCTAGGTTAGGTATACGAAGTTTTTGAATAAATTACTCAGAAGCTAAAAACGATATTATATTTAATTGGTGTATATACTTTCATGGTTGTTTTATTTCATCTTACTGTTTCAACAACAAACAAATTTTGATGAAATTATTTTTATTCACGTATTTTGCGTGTAGTGTAATTTCCAACAGAGTAATTGATTAGATGTTTTTTTTAACATAATTTTTTTTCTTTATTGTACGTAAACAAATTTGAGCATTTAAATATCTAATTTCCAAATTTTTTAATCCTTCAGAGATCCCGAATTCATAATGGACGATTTAAAAAGAATTTAATCTGTCTCTTAATCAATTTTATATTCTTTGCAAAATTATGAGATCGGTCTCGTTCAGATTTTAAATACACTTCATGAGCCACTGTTTTTTTACACGACTGCTCCAAAAGGAGTGTATTTAGAGTGAATGTTAATGTATTTATGTTTGTTCGTTCCACATTAGCAGCTCAACAACTGAAGCGATTTAGATGTATGACTCCGCGTTGGAGTCCTTGTTTTCATGGGTTACAATTAACCACACACCTGAGGAATAGTTGACCTGATAGTGCAGAAGACTACACTTCATTTACACTTATACATATCATTCTCATTAATCCTATGAAGTAATTCCTTACGGTGGCTCCGGAGGCTAAACAGAATAAGAAAGAAAGTGTTTTTACACGATTGCTCAAAATGGAATTTAATGTATATAGGGTGTATGTATGTTGTTCCACTGCAGTATCTCAACGACTGAACCGGATTGTCACTTTCACCGCTCTTTAATTATCCTGCATTACTAATTATTCTATATTAAAGTACAATGTTTTCAGCAATGATTTTTTTCGGCAGCCCTGCCTTTTTAATTTTTAATATCTATCTTTTGTGAAAATCTTTTAACGATGCTTAATCCGAATCCGAAATCAGACAAAAATCAAAATCTGAGACAAAGCTTTCCGCAAACATAAACACATACATACATATTGAATTGGTTAACGAAGTGTTTGTTCGTTGAAAAATAACAGTTAAAATAAAATGAGAGTTTACTAACCTGTTATTAAAACACTACTCCGACTATTTTAGAACAAAACTGAAAAGAAAATATTTTACCCTAATCGTATAAATACTGTTGGTAAGTATTTAATAAATTTAAATAATATTAGTAACTGAATTCAAGTCAATGTTGATAAATACTTGAGGTAATCGCTGTTTTAGTTATTCAGTTACTAATGTAGGCTAGTTTATCTTTTTTGTATAAATTATCAGCTTTTATACATATAGATCTACTAACCACACTATTGAACACTACCGATATTGTTAAAAATAAAAATGAATAAAACACAATGTAGTAAAAAAATTTCTACTGTGGTTTATTTGACTAATTATATCACTCATGCCCAGCAAGTTAAGCCTTATTGTTTTTAAGCCTATGTTCTTCGAGATCATCTGTAATTAAGTCTGAAGTTATAATTTATCTTTTAGCTCTACATTTTCGAAGAAAGATTCGTAATTATAAATATAGAAGGTAGTAAACATTAAGTCGATGTGAAAATGTCACTGATCAAATAATTTATTTCTCTTTCAGTAGTTTAAAATAACTAAAATTGTAAAATTTTATTTGCTGATGCAAATTTAAAACTCTAATTTAGAGAATTATACAGTTTATTAGGTTTATAATATGTTGCTGAAAACGTAATTCTAATGCAAACTTCAAAAAACTTTCTTGAGTATAATCTACACTAGGTCATATTGCCCATGGTAAATATATATATATTTTTATTATTATTTAATGACCTTACATATATATCTAAAAGAGAATTTTTGAAATTCAATATCTTTTCAGTGGTGGAATAGGAATATAGTTTTTATTAACTTATTATATTTTATACTAGTTTTAGTAATACACAGGATTTTATATTATTAATGAAAAATATATTTCAAGTTATAAAATATTCATTTTTTCTTAAAAACTCAACTATATACGAGTATAATCTCTCTCTATATATAAAACTATATCTCGTTCAATAGCAGTACATTACCTTTGGTTCTGTTTTTTTCGTTTGTTTAGAATGGAAGAAAAGTAAAAAAAATACTTTAATGAAAGTTTGTTGATTACTTTTTCTATTGATTGCGAATTGGTAGAAATTTTTCCAAAAGAAAAATATAACAATTTTTTTGTTAATCATTTGTTAATCTTTTGGGATTTATAAAAAACACATAATATTTTCAATGACTACAAGGTTTTATCTCGAAATTTAATATATAAATTTAAATATCTAAAACTGGGGAAAAATTACTGGTTAAAAATTTACTTTATTATTAGGGTTAAAAATTTAATTAAATAATTTCAATGTATATTAATTAGAGAAGATTCCATTATATTTATGCCTTTTTCTAAGCAAGGTTTCTATTACATATTAGACCGTAGGTCATGGAGCAATTGAATGTTACTGAAACAGGTCAAGCGAACACAAGAGAGTCTAAACAGGACGTGCGTCTCTGTAAAAAGTCATGAATATATGGAACACGTAGAGATTCTTTTCAGTCTTCTTAGTAATGATAAGAAACTGGTCAAATATTCTTTCAGTAATCTCTGTAAATATGCAATCGTAGAGAGGTGTAATAGAATTTTTACTTCAAATTATTCTTATCTTCTGTATTTTCGTTTTGTTTACGTATGGTGAAAACTTGATTTCTTTATCTACGTTGATCCACTTACCATTATATTAACTGATTGTATCTTATTTGAGATCTATACTACTAAATTCTTTTTAGATATTCTGCACTGGCATTTAAATTGTACCGCAATGTTTTTAACGCTGAATAATTTTATTTACTAATTATAAATTTTTTTTATGAGTAAATTTCAGCATTTTAGTTATTTATTACTAGCAATAAAACTCCTTATTTTTTGGTAATTTAACCTTAAAACTCATTTATATTGATATTCTACACGTAGAATTTCCGTATATATTGGCAATATCAGCCTCAATTATGATAAAAACTGAGTTTATGTATTGTAATCAGCTCTACTGTAACGCAGACAGTTCACAGGATTCAATTTTAATATTGATAGAAATACCGTTTTATTATGTAAAAAATTATTATGAATTAAGAAGAAAATCCACATTTGATTATAATCATATTAACGAGAATGGTCTAACTTCTTAAAAATTATAAAAGTACTTATTTATTACAATATTATTATCTATATAAAACAAATTTATCAATAAAAATATTTAGTCTTCGTACAGTGATTAAGGAAAAACTCTGTACTTTATAATTTCCTTACCTATTTTTAAAAAGTCTGTAATATTACGTGTAAAGACTAATTGGAGTTAACTGAGAATACCGAAAATGTTTAGAAAGTGCTAGTTTGGGACTATCATTTGGAAAAGAACTTTGTAATATTTCAAGATGGACAAAATGATAGAGAACACTGAACCAATTTTAGTGCGGATAATTTTTAGGTCGATGATAAAAAGAAAATCAACAACAAGAAAGTTATGAAAAACCTTCATTTATTAGTCACGAAATACGGGATGACAGACTTTTTGAATGCAAAAATAATCACTTGGTTCAAACCATGCTAAAAATTGACTAATCTGCTTGATTTTTATTATTTATGAGGCATACAAAATAGGAAAAAAGGCTTTAAAAAAGTAAGTATGCGTTCGCTACTTAATATTTGGTCTTCCGTCATGTATCCTGCGTACCGACCTAAACACTGCAGTGTTGGTGTTGGACAGTGTGAAAATTTAGGTCGATGTTCAAATTGTAACTTTTAAGGAAACGTTATATACAGAAAAAGTTTCTTCGGTAACAGTAACCAACTGTGAGGAAATAGCTGATCGCATTATTATGATTAAGAATCAACACAATAAAAGTCAATCAGTATATGTCATAATAAATTTATTTCCAAAAACAAGATTAATGTTACTGAAAATTCGTAAGATGTAAGTGGAGCCAATATTTTAATAATATAACTCCTAATGAATGACATGACTTTTTTCAAATATTTCACATGTAAACATTAAAGTAAGTTTACAATATTTTTAAACTGTTATCAAGTATTAGCAGATATAAAATGAAATAATTAAGTACTGTAATAATTAATTTCTGTGTTATATATTGGATAACAGTGTAAATATAACTATTATATTAGGATGTGGTATTCCTTGAATATTATTATCTTTGACTTCTAAATTTATTTATTTGTTTTTAACGTGTAAATATATATTATTGTATAAATTTCAATGTACAACAAAATTTGTGATGATGACAACAATGACGTCAAAATTACATACGTTTAAAATATTTTATGCATCAGAAAAAAGTCTTTAACATTTGTGTTCTCTGATGTTTCAGAATATACTTTCTGATAAAACATACGATGCATATAAATGCAAGCATTACACCGCAACGTTTTAAATGAAAAAAAACCCAACCAACAAAAGCAAGCATACTTTTCTCAAGAGATTTATTCATTCTTTAGAGACCATATTGCTTTTCACGTCACGATTCACTGATTGTTTTAGACAAGTAATTAAGTGAACATTGTTATCTCTGTGTAAGTTTTAAAGGCTCATTCAAACGGATGATCACCGGCAGTTTTGGTAACTTGGAATGTAAAAAAGTAAAAATTTACAAGAACCTACTTCTTTACTCAAAATGTACAGGATACTGTATAAAACTAGTATTTTAATGAATATAAAGATATAATAAATGGAATTAATGATATCTTTATCAAGCAAACTAAAACCATTGCGGTTAAAGAATAACGGCAAGTGATTATTTTCAAATATATTACAAGTTGCATGGGATGGTTTCAAAGCGTCAATTAAACCAGCAATACTGTAATCTAAGTAGCATCTATAATATTGAAGGCGACTGCATACCAGAAAAAAAAATGTAATGCAAGTTGTATCTAATGCCTTCAAGTAATATATTAAGAACCAGTAATTTACTAATTAATGTTTCCTAGTTGATCTTAACCTAAAAGAGTTTTTCATTTTAGTAGCTATTAATTCCATGTAGGACGGACACTTTGCCGTCATAAATTATATATATATATATATATACCGGTATATATATAGTTGTTGCAATAACCAATAATGCAAATGAGTAAGACTGAGGTAAAATCTAACTTGTTGAAGGGATCAAATAATGAACTTTGGTACTGTTTTTGGAATATTTAGTTATTTTTAAGGTATATGATATTGTAGACAACATATGTAATTCCGATATTACAATAATATCGAAAATACGAGTTATTATCATAATTATTTGACATATGATATTTTAAGTAAATATTATTACTGAAATTTGCTTAAAACAAAAGTTAACAGAAAAATAATTACTTTGAACAAAAATATCTTCAAATAGATCTATTTTCTTAATAAATTATTGACTGTTGACTGCTAAAAAGAAAATACAGCATTATAGCAACTGTTAAAGAATGGGTATTTTTATTTCTATTTTCTTTTAATAATAAATATATAAAACATATAATAGGTATCCATTCGGATCACTTAAATCTCCTCTAAAAGAAAGTAGGTTTATTATCCACTACAAATAATGGAAAACACTAGTTATTTTACAGGCGTATATAAAAGTTACGAAGGTTTAAGTTATGACTTATGATTTAAGTTTCTGGATTTCATATGAAATTTTCGTTTTACTATCTCTCCAAGAGCTATTTAAATTCAAACCATCATGCCACACTTAAATTCAACGTTTCTTACGTATAATTCAGTGAAACCTTTCGCTGTAGTTATGAGCTGCAGTGTTGTCGGCGTTACTGTCCTTATAATTTGCTACTTTTCCATTTATTTAGAAATATTATCCCAGTTAATATGTATATAAGAAAAAAAATTATATTGTCATATGTCCGCCTTGTATTAGAAGAGAATCCAATTTCTCATCTGGGTTTTAGTGTTTTATAATTACTGCAAGCCAAATTTTATTTTTACAAATAAATTTTTTGTAGTAGATAACCAATATTTTTTATTAAAATTACAGAAATAGCAGAGGTTGTTTTTGTATTTTTATGTAGATTAAAAAGCAAAACCTTATTAGCCAACGAATATTACAGCTTGTATTATAAATTAACCAAATGAATACATCTAGATTGATATCTACAGACATTTATAAGTAAAGTACTCATTTAGTACTGATAACACAGAGTTTATTCAAAGGTGCCACAATTGGCATTTCAGGTTAAACCTACAAGAACATTTAAGTAGCGAATCTTCCCTAGATTTTTAAGTATACTTAAATTATTTTCTTTTATTTTTGATTTCCTGTCCATTTTTTCTAATATGGATGAAAACCTACTTTTTTTTAGTGAGAACTCCTAATTTTTATGAAATTTTGGTTAGAAAATGTCATTCTAAGGCGGTAAATTCTTGTAAATTTATTTTAACGTCCTGGGTCCGGGCTCGCAACCAAGACGCTAACCGTCCCAGGCTAGCTGACAGGCTAATGGGCTCTGCCAAGGTGTTATTAGGCATAATGTAACCTTTTTTTTTTTTTTTTTTTTGTTTAACCTCCAGAACCACAATTAATTATATCTTCAGAGGGATGAGATGAATGAATTGTAGCGTGTGTGAAAAATGCCATGCCTGACCG
>JAAAKQ030312957.1:0-10000 GCA_010016005.3 Zanna intricata
TATTATTATTATTTATGTATTATGATGTAATATATTCTGTGTTTTAACACGCAGGTTTTTTAGATTCATTCATTAATGGGAGCTCTTATCTGCTTTAACAGTTGACCACAAAAGCCAAACGACTATACAGATAAACCATCCGTTTCCTTCGTAAATACTTGTATAATTAAACAAACTATATATTTATTATAAGCCTATCGGTTTTTTCTCTTATATTTATACCCGGAAGAATATTGTTTTTTATTCTTTAAATTAACAATGGAATATACGTTAGTATTTATAATAATTTTTTTTTTTTAATTTTCTTTAGAACCCATCTTTTCAACACCCACAGAAACAATTTATTTTCTGATGTAACCCCAATTATAAACATTATTCTTTTAGAAGCATTTTTTTTGAAAGTACTACTGGCAGACCCGAGATCCGTGATACTAAATTTTAGATTACATACTCTATATCTCTTCTTAAAGATACACTATCCTCTGCTAAAATTTTGACACATTCATGAATGTGTTAAATACACTAGACAAAATTCTTCAACATATAAATAATTCAAACACTTAGTAATTTACATTAAACTGAAACTGGGCTAATTCGTACAAAGTTATAGGGTATTTGAGAAACCTGGAGGCAGTTTCTTATTCTGCATATCTTCGATTGAGCTCATAAACAAAATTGCTGTCCTGTCCACAAAGATCTTACCAACGCAGTATTGTAATGAACTGGGACGATAGAAGAAATCGGGGAACAATATTTCTGTTTCTGATTTTAAATGAGATCATCTTATAGCCTGATTGTTCCGTAACTCCTGGAATATTTCAGGGTCTAGATTCGTAAAAAATTAAAGTTACAGAATAAGATTATTGTAATCTGCAGCGAATTCAGGCTGAACACTTTATTGTTCAATTGGATTATTTCTTATCCCAAAAATTCTGGAATCGGGCTAGATTGTTCTTTTAGAACAATTTTTTTGTTATGTAGAGGATCTTTAGTTTCTCAAGGAAAAGCAGGCGTTAGTTCAGTATATTTTTGTGCGGGTCAGTAATCTGCTAGTATTTTTTAAGTAAAGTGCGGCTTCTACTAAAAGAATTTCATTCTTCCGTAAGATTATGATTGAGTAGAGGGCCCGTTACTTGGCCTGGACCTCGAACTTTCCTTTGAATGGAGCTTTTTGCCTTACCTGTTAACAAATTGTGTTAAGTTTGTGTTATTGTTTTATTATTTGGTTATTCTTTTATTACTATTGCCTCTGTCGGCTGAAACATTTCTGTTTTATTTTTTGTTTATTTTATATTATTATTGCCTCTGCGGTTAAAACCTTACTGTTTTATTATTTGCTTATTTTTATTATTATTGCCTCTTTCGGTTAAAAACCTTTTCGTTCAGTGTGTGACTTTCTGTAGTGGAATGCTGTACACCTATTTTGCAATTATTGCAGCTGGTTGGGTTTTTCTATGTGCTTTCCCACAACCCGCTTTCATTCTGTTCCCACACTTGAGTCTATTGTGCTTGTCGGTACGGGCTTTCCTTATTTCTTTTTTTATTGTTATTGCCGCTGTCTGTTAAAAGCTTTTCGTTGGGTACCTGACTTAGTGTTGTGAATTGCTACACACCCTTTTTGCAATTATTGCAACTGGTTGGGTTTTTCTATGTATCTTCCCATGTCTTGCCTTCATTCTGTTCTCACACTTGAGTCTATTGTGCGTGTCGGTACAATCTTTCCTAATTTTTTTCTTGTCGTTTGGTCTTCAGTCTGGATTTAACATCGTAAGCGATCGGACCAGTGTTCCAGCTCCGGGGTTCGCTCGTTTCTTAGGCCGTCGCATTTTAACAATTTCTATAATCTCAATATCTGTATAATTTCTCTTCAAGTTGAATAAGTTTTTTATGTTTGGGACCACAGCCGGGCTCTGCACTAGTAACATTATTTTCTCTCATCTATTTTATCGGTCGCTGTACAGTTTTCAGTTTCATTTTTTATTGGAACATTTATCTTCAGTTTTATTCGCGGCGTTACGCGAAACTCTGTTCAGCAGCTTTATCTTCTTCTTTGTTCTTTCGTCAATCCTCACTTATTTAATTTCAATCTATTGGATCTTGGTCGTTGTTCTTCTGTTCTTCAGCATATGTTTTCACCGTAGTCCTGGAGATCTGGATGCGTCTCTATATATATTCAATCTCTACGCCTCGTCTTCAAACATCATCGATTTTCCTTATTATATGGCAGCATTGTACAGTGAGTTTTTGTTTTAAGTTTTTATTTTTTAATGAAAATATTTAAAATTGCATTGGAAGTAATGTTACATATTTAGTAACTGTGAATTTATGTTTTACATTGTTAATATAAACTTTTTAATCGATTCCATGTAATTGTTACTGTAAAGTATAGTATGTGCATTAATTTTTCTCGTATTTTTGAATTAGAAACAGATTAAAACAATTTTTCTTTTGACTATACTTAAAATTTATGATTAATTATCAGTAATCATAATTAATTATTGGTAATGTATTCAGCAATACTGTAATATATTTATTTTTTTGATATCTTTTACTCAAAATAGTTAGTTTTACTTTACTAGTATTTTACTTGGTTTAATATTCGGTATACCTATAATTGTTCATTTTATTTCATTAATAATGCAATTGCTGTTTATTCAAAATTTAAATTAATTATTGTTGTTAAATCTCTGTTTTATAATTTTAAACCACATTATATAGTCTTTTTCATACCAGAGCATTTTATTTTTTTTTATTACCTATTTCAAATTATCCTCGCACGGCTATTTGTTGGCTATTGCGCTAACATACCCTTGATCCCTTCTTCCTCGTTTTCTAATTTTCTATAGATGTAAGGCTGGTAGGTCGTAAATGCTGAGGATGTTGGGACCTAAAGTGGCTATTCGTCCTGGTGTTATCTGTTCAGAGACTCCTAATGGATTAATTCATTAATTCAAAAACTTTGTTCCCTTGCTGATGGCTGCACTTAAAGCATTTGTAATATATATATATATATATAAATATATCAATTTTTAAAAAATTATTTTTCTGTAGATTTTATTTATAAACAGATATTTCTAAATTGAAAAGGAGCTTTCAGAGAAGACTTTTCTTACTCTATATACATACTTGTATATGTTTTAAATTTACCTTGATCTGACTAGTTACTTTTGATTTTATAAATCTCTTTCTCATCGTACTTCTTTTCGACAGTTAGTCAAAAAAAATTATTTGTTCGTTTCAGTTTTTAATGCAACTCTACATTTTATTAATATTATTAATCCTGATTCGTTATAAGTAGTATTATTACAGAATTAACGAAATGATTTTTTTTTAGTATTGTGAAATAAATCATCGTAATATGAAATTTAAATTATTTTTTTATTTAAGGTAATAGATCAATTTTTTCTTAATGTAATAATATTATTACCTAATAATATTTTTACCTTGTGTAATAATGTTACGATTTTTAAGAATTTACGTAAAACTCTATAATGAGATTCATATAAACACGTTTTTATGAAAGATATCTGTTTAATTTATTCATAAATGTATTTTGGTCTCATATTAAATAGATTTACGGTTGTCATATGCGTAACAAGATTACAACACGTTGATGTGCGGATGGTTGAAACTAATGTATTTACATCCGAAATACACGATTCGAATTTAACAGTCAAGTTATAGTCGTAACTTACTTTATAGAATAATACTTAATGATTTGTTCACATAATGTTTTCTACGTTCACTATTTTTTTTTTTTTTTTTTTTGTACGGTGATAATTTCTCTGTTCTACAAGCTCTACGAGGTTTAAATTATTCCCCCATTTGCTTTCATCTGGAAAATCACTGGCTGTGTTCTTTTTTTTTAAACTTTACCTTTTAGATCATATAATTTTTTATACATTTTGAGAACGTAAAAAAGTAGCAATCCATTTATCCGAATTAAATATTTGTACCGTTAGAAATATAAAACATTCTTTTAATGACTTTTCTTTTATAAAAATGTTACTTTTACAAATTCTGTATTCAGTTATTTCAATTTTATTGTTCTGCTGATTTTGCTAAAGATCATGATACAAGGTGTGGCTAGAAAATAACAGGACTGATTTTTGTAAGGCAAACAGCGCGAGCCTCAAGGTCAAACACTACATTGTCGAGTCGCCTGGCTTCCCCCATTTACACATTCCAGTCTGTGTGACGACAGACCACAAGGCCACAGCCTTCGCTTGTGTCGGATCGTATATTTGCCGCTCGTCCGAAAAACTGTAGGGGTTTGATAGATCTACATGTTGAAAATTTTAGTGAAATTCGGCAAGTCCGCAATAGGAGACCTATTCTCTCTTACGACAAGTGAACGGTGGTGAGTGATACATACACGGGTTTTTGAGTGGCATAAAAAGTTGAAAGAAGGGCGATAAGAAATTGAAGATGATCCGCGTCCAGAACGTCCTTCCGCTTCGAAAACGGAAGAAAACATTGAAAAAATAGACAATCTCATCCGTCCTGAAGGTCTGAAGGACAATAATGAATAAGGAATATTATCTTGAGGTTCTAACTACTCTGCGTGGACGAGTAAGAAGAAAGCGACCTGAGTCATGGAAGAATAAATCATGGATTCTTCATCGGGACAACACTCCAGCCCACACTGCACTGATCGTTTTCGATCGAGCATGGGATCTCTGAGTTGAAATATCCACCCTACTCACCAGACCTAGCCCCCATGTGACTTTTTTATGTTCTCGAAAGTGAAAGAAGCACTGAAAGAAATTAGGTTTGAGACAGTTGATGCTTTGAAAGAAAAAGCGACGTAGACCATGAATATGATTTCAGAAAATGACCTGAAACACTGTTTTGAACGATGGAAAATTCGAACGGAGCGTATAGGGATCATAGAGGGGAGTATATTGAAGACGATAATGTCAAAGTTGTTACGGAAAAAAAATGTTACAGCAAAAATACCGTTATTTTCTAGCCACATCTAGTATGTTCAAAAAATATCTGTTTTCTTATGGTGAACCTCTTTGGAAAACCAACCGAGAAAATTCTTTTAATGGATGCAAATTTCAAATCTTAAATTATAGTCGTACATTTTTATTTATTCGTGCAATGATAGTCATAATTTCTTGAGGGTAGTTATCTAAATTGGAAAATGTAATACAAAATTCTGATAAATCGATGAATTATATTCCATTATAAAAATTATACTGTCAAAATAAAGTATTCTTCGACTGAAGTTACAAAAAATTTTGTAAAAGTTATAAATTGTAACTAAAAAATTATAAAAACTCTTAGACAAGACTTGCACAATGCAAAAAAGCTTCCGAAACGATTTTATTTTAACAAACCTTAGTGAATAAATTTTTATCCCCGATTGAAATATTAACTTGAAATATTTTTAAAAGTATCTATAATTTATTGTTTACTAAAAATAACTAACTAAAAGTAAAGTAATTGTAAAAACTAAATATATTAATTTTGTTTTTTTTTTTTTTTTTAGATTAGAGTATCAGAAAGAGAGATTTCTTGTTGGAAAATTGTTTTTTGTGAACTATTCCCTTTGAATCCGTAAAAATTATTCCCTTATAGGAAAAACTTCAATATTTTATTAACAAAATTATCTTAAAGCAAACAAAAATAGTAAAATTTGAAACAAATTTTGTTAAAAAACAAAATTCAAATTGAGATTTCTATCTTTTCTCTCGAAGGAAAACGGGAGTATTTTTTGTTTTTATTTATTTTTGGAGGATATATTTCGGGAAAACGATTTCAGGAAATTAAATTTTGAATGAATAAAAGTTAGACCAATTTTCGTAAGAAAATCAAATCTTTGTTGTTGTTTTGATTAGGGTTTTCTTTCACTTAATGGAACTGGAATCCGTAAGAAAACTAACATTTGTAAACATGTATATCTTGATAATTTTGTGGTAACTAGAGGCCCTATTAGGTTCTATCATTATTTATTGTCCTTAAAAACGTCTGCAACATGAATTTATTCGTGGATGATTTTCATGCTTGCTTCTGAGATTGTCTAAAGTTGTTCACGGAAAAATTGTTTTATCTCTCTTTATAGATGAATTCATTCTCTAATAACAGTATTTATGCACCGGCATCCATGGCGCGAGTGTTAGCGTCTCGGTCTTTCATCCGGAGGTCCCGGGTACAAATCCCGGTCAGGCATGGCATTTTCACACACGCTGCAATTAATTCATCTCATCCTCTGAATGGATTTTTTATATTAAAATAAGAATTCTTAAAATACTTAATTTTTTATATTTAAAAAAAAAAAGAAGAAAAGTATTATTAATGCAATTATTTGGTCTTTTAATAACACCTGAAAATATCCTCTTCTGTGGTTTACAACGACAACCTATCTCGTTCTCTGAAAGTTCAGTACTGCAATTCTTTTCTGTTTAGAATGGAAGTTTTTTAAGTTTTAGTATTCTAAATTCGAAAAAATTACGAATATGGAGTAGAAAACTCCAGAAAGGTAATGACTTTTTTAGTTTTGAAATAGTTTTTTAAAATAGCTGTTTTCATTACATTCCATTTGAAGGTTACAGAAGAAGTTTGAAAACGTTAAGAGTTTCCAAAAATTCAAATTTTAATAATTTTCAACGAAAATTTGACAAAAAATTTATAGTGGCAAAATGATAAAATATCAGTACTCGTATTTTTTAATGTACTGGTATAAAATTTGCTATACTTTTCATTATGGCAGGATATTTCCGTATTAATAAAATATCACTAACCTATATTTTATACAAAATGATATTTTATGTATGAAGTATTGAGTTAAAATTCCCCCCTATTATTACTTTTTTCTTATTCTCCTCTCCTTCTATTTTTACTTCCCGGTTGTCATCATCCTTCTGACCCCTTTTTTTATATTTATTTTTAAATCTTAAAACATATCAAACTCATCGATTGTATTTTTTTTTTTGTCTGACATCCCTTCAATTTATCTTCCTCTTTTTTCATCCTGTTCTATTTTAATCAATCTGTGATCTATTATATCTTTACTATATAACATCGCTAGCAATAAGTCTTTTGATAATGTTGCTTCATTTTGCTTTTCATCGTCTTATTTTTTGTTGGTTTTTCTATGGTAAGTCAAGATTTGTCAAATCGCGCTTTTTTTTTATACAGACTTGTTTCATCAATTTATTTGAAATACTTGTTGCTTGATGTCAGATATCTAATTCAACTGACCGTTTTTATTTACTTTTGTTATACTTAGCTGTTTTTACCTGTTTCTTTCCATCCGCATATTTATTTCTACTTAATAAATTTTTACTTAGTCACATTCTGATTTGTGTTTAGTAAATTAAAAAAAAAACCATGAGTTTTAACGAAATCTAACGTTAATTAAAGAAAGTTTATTTGTTAGGTAATTATTAGTTATTTTACTGTAGCATGACATTTCCACCTACGCTACAAATCATTCATCTATCCTCTGATGTAATACCTAACAGTGGTTCTGGAGGTAAAAAAAAAAAAAATATTATTGTAGCTAAGTTAGGCAAATGTATTCTTTAATTTCATTCACGTTACCTTCTAAATTTCCACGATGCAATTTTATCTGTTTACTGTAAAGACATTCATGTAGTAGTTTTAAGATTATTTGCGATAAATTCTTTTTTTTATTTTTATTTTTTTGACATCCTTCTACGCCTATTAAATTACAAAAAATTTGTGTATACATTTCTTTAAAATGAAAAGTACATAAAATTTTATTCCATTAATAAATTATTTATATATATTTATATTTTATTATTGAATTATTATTTATCATAATTTTTTTTTTTTATAATCAGAGGTTAATTATTAATTAATCAATATATTTAAATTAAAAATAAGGAAATTAAGACTTGATTCGAATCGATGTCCCTTCTTCTCCTAATAAAATTCAAATATTTCATTAATTAACTAACTCTGGAACCAATGAAAATAAGTACCACTTATGAGGTGCACAACTAGATGTTACAACCGAAATCCAAATTTCAACATCCTACGGCTAATCGTTCTTTAATTATGTGAAAAACATACGTAAGTAAGTACAGACGTCACGCCGAAACTCTAGTCAAAATGAATATTTCCGTTGAAATTTGAAAACCGGAATTTTTCGCGATCAAAGTACTTCCTTTACTTCATACAAGGAAATAGAAAAGAAAATGCATTTCATTGAAATACGTTCTTGATTCCAGCTAATCAGCGTTTTTCCTGCAATATGCTAATCTGATAATTTGTTAGAGTTTAAACATTTTTATTACATATTTTTTTATTTATTTTTTTGTGTGAGTGTGTAGATTCCAATTTTAATGTTGCTATTCTCTTTTGCTTTTCTTTTAAGATAAATCAAATATTATAAATGGATCTCTTTTTATTTTTACACAGATCACTTTAAGATATATTTATATAAATTTTTTTTTTTGCCTATTCATTATAAATAAAAATATATTTTTTACTTTTTAATGAATGATTTTTGATTATAGTTATATTTATTTAGTAAATTTTATAAATTTATGTTAATAAATTATTTATTTCGGTTGTTCGGTTAAAAAAGAATTATCATTCGTTAAAAACTGTGGAGTTCATTATTTCAGATAAAGTTGTTAATAAATGTAAAATTCAGCCACAGAAACTATAGATGCATTAAAACTTAGAATGGGGTAACCACAATGTTACGGTCACGAATTTTCTATTTATCATTCTTAACACAAAATCCTCTTGTGGGATGAATTAGAGACCTAGCAGTAAAACTCGCTATTCAGCGGTTATCTACAAAAAACAGCTTCTACATTTACTGTGCGTGCAAGTTTTTAGGATCTTACGGAGTCAAGTCTTTGTTGTGAAGTGACTTGATTTTTAATACGTTTTAAAGTTAATTTTTTTAATGTAAAAAACAATTTCCGCCTTATCGATTTAATTTTTTTTTTAATGTTTTAATAGATAAATAGATTTATTAATATTAGAAAACAATATAAACTGATCTTAAGTAATTGTGATAATTTTATGCCACAAAAGTTGAGTTTAATTGCATTTCATTTTATAACGTTTCATAACGTTAAGTTAGCGTGTAGATTAATTTTATATCTCTTTAACAATCTCTGTTATAATAATCACCATTCTACTCTCCCTTCCTCAACTAAAAGAATTCAAAATTTCATTGATATTGTATTCCTCTAAAATTATTTGATGTTATTTTTTTTAAATTTTTGTGAGTAACAGGTTAAAAAAACTGCTGTTTATGTTATAATTAACTTGCGTAAAAGAGTCGTAAAAGGTTTTTCCTCTCGTAAAAGGAGTAAAATCTCACGCTAAATAATTAATGAAGTTACTAAATATGAAATTATGCGGTGCGGTTGTTAAGTGAACCTTGAATTAAGTCTGAATGTTTAATTGAAATTTTTTGTTTTTAATAGATGTGATAATGAGTATCATAATGGAAACATTACATTTAACTTTCCGACTCATTCATATAAACATACACAAATGGATGAATTCCTTAATAAGTTTTATACATGTTACAAAGAGTTGGTATTACTTGTTTTTTTTATTTATTCTCACATTCTGGAGGTTTCCTTGTATTCGATCTTGGTACGTTTTTTTAAGTACTTACTCAAAAAACGAAATTATATTTGATTCGAAGAAGAAATAATATTTATTTTAGAAATATTAAGTTTTTGTCCTTTTTTTTTTATAGATTTTCGTATCTCCTATTTTTTAGTTTATTCCTTCTTTGATTATGAATATAAAAGATATATCGCTTTCATAATTTAAATTATTTTGAATATTTAATAAAAAAGGATTTTTAATAATTAAAAAATTTGAAATACCTCTCCAAAATTTATATTTTCATCTAGTTTTCCTCATCAATTAAAGTAACTTTCTCTGCTCTGTCTCAGGTATTTGAAAAAGAATTAAAAAAAAAAAAAATGCATTCTAAGAATTTTCTATTTGTGTGAAAAAATGGGAGAATTTTTTATACAACCCAAATAAA